>JAQIBA010000219.1:0-67715 GCA_028293925.1 Brueelia nebulosa
ATAGATGGAAAGAGCGTGTCTTAAAACCTTTTTTTTTTTTTTTTTTTTTTTGTTAACCCAGGAAAAATGCATTACTGCATACCCGACCCTTGAGGGAGGATCCGGGTTATGTGGGGCTGAGCTTAAGGCCCTTACCCACTAAACGACCTGGGGGTCATCGTGATCCGTGATGAGGGTCCCCGGGGAATCCCGCAGAGTGGGGAACACTACCAGAGATGACCTCGGATCAGCGCCAACTGCGCTCCGTCCCCTATAGCGGCGAGACCGAGCGCCCGCCGCTATCCCCGTCGCAATGGTGACTCCGCCGTGTGACGGCCCCCCTCGCGCAGCGGTCCCTCACCCGACTGCTCGCGGACGTCTTCGGCGACGTCTGGGACGGGGGCGCAGCCCGCTGCGCTCCCGTCTCCTCTCCTCCTCCTCCTTCGCGCGGAGGACGGCATCCGCGAACCGTTGGAATGCCGCCCACTTCCGGTCGTCCCGGACCGTCTCCCGCACGAGCGTCGGAAGACGGAGATCCGGGCCGACCTCCTCCCGCAGGGCCTCCCGCTGCACGCCCCATCGCGGGCATTCCGACAAGGTGTGATCCGCCGTGTCGGAAGCCGCCCCGCAAAACCAGCACTCGGGGGTTTCTTCCCGGCCTATCCGGAAGAGATAGGCTCCGAAAACCCCGTGCCCGGTCATTAGCTGCGTCGTCCGGAAGGACAGCCGGCCGGCCCGCTTGGAGTAGAACTCCTCGAAGACCGGGTCTACCGCCTCCAGGACGCGCCGCCCGAATTCTTCCCCTCGCGAATTTTCTCGCCAGGTCCCGAGAAGGGCGGCCCAGGACGCCTTCCGAGACGCCCCGGCGGAGAAAGCCTCCCCTTCCCAGCGTGTCTTAAAACCTAGGAAAACCAAGTTTGAGCTCAATCGGATCGGCGGAAATTATTTTATCCGAGTTTAAAGTTGAAAAAACAAGGCACAGGTAGCTACCTTTGCACTTTTTTCGAAAAATCATGAAAATCGAAAGTCTTCAAATCTCGATGCCACCATCATAGATGGAAAGAGCGTGTCTTAAAACCTAGGAAAACCAAGTTTGAGCTCAATCGGATCGGCGGAAATTATTTTATCCGAGTTTAAAGTTGAAAAAACAAGGCACAGGTAGCTACCTTTGCACTTTTTTCAGAATTTTGCGAAAATCGAAAGTCTTCAAATCTCGATGCCACCATCATAGATGGAAAGAGCGTGTCTTAAAACCTAGGAAAACCAAGTTTGAGCTCAATCGGATCGGCGGAAATTATTTTATCCGAGTTTAAAGTTGAAAAAACAAGGCACAGGTAGCTAGTTGTTTCAAGTTATTCGTAAAACTAACTTTTTCAAACTGTTTCAAACTTTTTCAATCTTTTTCTTGTACTCCCAAATGTACCAAAAATCGAAATGTGATTAATTAAAGCAAAATACACATAGATCAATTCTTTAGGATGTAGAGAAACGGAAAAAACCTCTCCTGAGCTCAGAGGACGCCGTTGTTTCGAGTTATTCGTAAAACTAACTTTTTCAAACTTTTTCAAACTTTTTCCTGTACTCCCAAATGTACCAAAAATCGAAATCTATCAGAATAAAACAAAATAGACATAGATCTATTCTTTAGGATGTAGAGAAACGGAAAAAACCCCTCCTGAGTTCAGAGGACGCCGTTGTCTCAAGTTATTCTTAAAACTAACTTTTTCAAACTTTTTCTTGTACTCCCAAATGTACCAAAAATCGAAATGTGATTAATTAAAACAAATAACTAATAAATCTATTCTTTAGAATGTAGAGAAACGGAAAAAACCCTCCTGAGCTCAGAGGACGCCGTTGTTTCAAGTTATTCGTAAAACTAACTTTTTCAAACTTTTTCAAACTTTTTCTTGTACTCCCAAATGTACCAAAAATCGAAATGTGATTAATTAAAACAAATAACTAATAGATCTATTCTTTAGAATGTAGAGAAACGGAAAAAACCCTCCTGAGCTCAGAGGACGCCGTTGTTTCAAGTTATTCGTAAAACTAACTTTTTCAAACTTTTTCAAACTTTTTCCTGTACTCCCAAATGTACCAAAAATCGAAATCTATCAGAATAAAACAAAATACACATGGATCTATTCTTTAGGATGTAGAGAAACGGAAAAAACCCCTCCTGAGTTCAGAGGACGCCGTTGTCTCAAGTTATTCGTAAAACTAACTTTTCCAAACTTTTTCAAACTTTTTCTTGTACTCCCAAATGTACCAAAAATCGAAATCCATCAGAATAAAACAAAATACACATAGATCTATTCTTTAGGAAGTAGAGAAACGGAAAAAACCCCTCCTGAACTCTCCTGTCGCCGCTGTTCATTTTTTTCGATCATGAATACTTTCCACAACTTCATTCGTTCGTATGTAAAAGCGTTCTAAGTTTAAACAGGTGTGGGGCAATATTTATACTTGTACTATTTATACTAGCAATATTATAGATTCATACCTTGGTAATGATTTGATTGAGATCTGTTTATTTTAAGAAAGAAATATTTTGAATTGAAGTTTAACTCTTTATTTTCTTGGATTAATTCCATTTTGCATGAATTAACTCTTTTATTATTTTCCATTACTTTCATATGAAGGTTTTCTTTTAGTTCTGGCAAAAAATAGACATACTCGAACCGAATGCACAAACTGAATATCAAATACCTACCGAATATTCGGCGCATTCCTAGTAAATACAAAATCTAAAATTTGTCCTTTAATTTTATCCATTCTATATCAGGATTATCTAGAAATGACCGTTGCACTAAAAACTCAGCCAGCTGCGCTTCATAGGAAATTATAACCAACATTACATTTCCAACCCGATTACCTTTAATTATAATAAGCTAAAAACACCTCACTCAACATAAATTTTACATTTTCTCACATTAAAAAAACAAAAATCTCATTCTTCATTGGAAAACCACACAAATTCTCAATTCTTTTATAAAAACAACGGCAACGGTTAATATAAAATGGCAACGCTGTATTCTCATCTCGGCCTTACGCTCCTCCTCCTCCTCCTCTCAAGGATGACGTGGCCAGACCGAAGTCAACTTGTTTACATTTTCATTTCCGGCCTTTACATTGACGAATACAGAAATCCCAATGGTTGACCGCACTCACCCAATATATTTATTAATTATAAAAAAAATATACGATACTGATTTACCTAAACACTGTAATTTATTTTAATATTCAATATCCTTTACATAAAGAAAAAATTTAACTGAGAAATATTAAATTTCGCCCTTACTCTTATAGATTTTCGTACCAAAAATCCAAATCTATCAGAATAAAACAAAATACACATAGATCTATTCTTTAGGATGTAGAGAAACGGAAAAAACCCCTCCTGAGCTCAGAGGACGCCGTTGTCTCATGTTATTCGTAAAACTAACTTTTTCAAACTTTTTCAAACTTTTTCAAACTTTTTCTTGTACTCCCAAATGTACCAAAAATCGAAATGTGATTAATTAAAACATTTAATTATTTTACAAGGGTTTAAAGTTGAAAAAAACAAGGGACAGATAGCTACCTGTGGCATTTTTTCGAAAAATCATGAAAATCGAAAGTCTTCAAGGCTGGATAAATTGGGAGGACGTGTTCTTTATTTTCACGACATCTGTATGAACAAAAGCTGTCGCTTGTTTTTTTTTGTCGTTACAGTATTTGGGCTATTTTACCGAAGCGAATTAGTTTCTTTTTGGCGGAATATTATAAGGTTTTTTATAATGAACTTATTTGAACAAGAGAATAATTTTTGTGTTTTAATGTTATCTTTTTGAGTTTTTATAAGAACGGGAGGATGAAGAACGAAAACATTTTATCATAATATAATTTTTATTTATTTAAATTCTCTTAATTTCTTTTGCATTCTTACAGATTTATCTTCCTCGGTTGTTTATTTTAATAAAAAATATATAAATACTATTCATTAGAAATTATTTTCAATCTACAGATTAAAGATAAGGAAGGAAAAAAAGGGTTGGAAAGGAGGATAACAGAAAGGCGATTTCTCCGAAACAGTGGGGACAAAAAAGTTAACAATGTTTATTGGGGTGTGAATGTTAGGAGGGCGCGTGTTGATCAGGGGTTGACTTTAGAATATCTGGCTGTTGCCCCGGTCTTCTGAAGCTTTTCCTCGTCAGAGAACCCATTTGAGGAGTCCCAGGCAAACGCCCCAAAGCGTTCATATAATCCGCTATCAGGAGAGTGAGCTGGAGGATCTGCAACACAAACAAACGTTAGTTCACCCCCTCGAGTTGTAAATGCCGCGGTTAGTACCTTTGGCTTGCTGAGAGAGAAGAGATGCTTCTGATGAGGGTTGACCACGAGCATGAGGTCGTCCTGACACCCCCCGAAGGTGACCACCTCCGAGTAAGGGTGCCTCACCAGAGGACTCATCGTCTCGAGGTCGAGCAGCGTGACCGCGTCCTCCCCCACGGCCACCCAAAGAACGCTGCCCTGCTCTCCCGCCTTGAGCTGCAAGACAAGCAGAGGAGGTATTGGCATCGTGGCAGGAGACAGAGAGGGACGGGGTGAGCGTACCTTGGCTTGGAAGAGGGAGGAACCGAAGAAAGGCCACTTTCGAACACATGTCATGTAGATTCTGACGCAGTCGGGGATGCTTCTTCCTTTGAGGGCTTTCCACTTCTCCATGAGGTCGTCTTGAAGTTCCCTAATTAAATGAGATGATGTTAAGGTATTCGAAAGGGAGTGACAAATGTCGCACGAGTGGACACTAACTTGAGTTTCTGCTGCGTGAGACCGTCTCTGTATCTGTAAGGGTAGAACTTGTCGACGGCCTGGAGGAGCAGATTTCCGCTCCTTCCTTGGCTCCTTTCGATGCTGTACTCCCCGTACTCTATCTGCGTCATCAAGGCTGCCAGTTCCAGAGCGAGTTCTTTCGTGAGCGGAAACCTGAAAGCGAAGTTTCCATTGGATGATTCGGTCTGGATTTTGGGAGCGGAGGCGAAGGGACGCACCTGCCCTGGACGATCTGGTGATTCGTCTGGTAGCAGAGAAGAAGCCTTTCCTTCTCTGTTTCCGTCCTCGCTGAGCTTTTGAAATACAACCTATTCTTGTAGACTAGCTGTATGACTCGGGAGTTCTCGAATTTTCCCGAGCCTTTTTCCCGAAGGGCTGTTTCCCATTTCGAGATCACATCGCAGAGCTGAAATTGTAAATGAGATTTTGTATTTATGAACCAATGATACGACTCATTTTGGAAAGCAACTCACTTTCGCCTCGAGGGGGATGAAGTGCTCCAAATTCTTCTCGATGGGGTCATCGCTGAACAGGAAAAACCCATTCGCGCTCGATTCCCGACATCCGATTTCTTGTGCGAGAGTCGAAAGGAACTCTTCGATTGTGGTCGACCCATCGAAACTCACCACCTGCAATCGGTACACCAACTAAGCCTCCGCACCCCCGACGACAACCCCCAACCTCCACCCCCTCTCTACCTGATAGGCACCGTTCAGCAAGTGGACAGGTATGGCGTGAGGCAGTGAGTGGTGGTACGGATTCTTGAGCAGGATCGACAGCACTTCCATCCTCGAGGGCTTCACCTGCCGGCCGCCATTTTGCAAAGTTCTCGCCAGGGCTCTGTCGCAATAACTGGCGTACTTGCCGCACTCGGTTCTGTAATTGGCAAGGGAGGTTTGCGTTGGCGAGAGCGGAGGGGGTTCGCGGGGAGGGGAGAGACTCACTTGGTGTCGGCGTTTCGGGCGAGATGCACTTTGAGAAACCAGAGGAGTTTGTTGTTCTTGAGGAAGAAGAGGGAGCAGGCCAGGGCCAGGAGCTGCCAGCCCTGGGTGAGTACCTGAGTGGAGGGGCAGCCTTTGGTGAAGTCGCCGCAGGTTGCCTGCACAGAAGTAGGCGAGCCTTTAGTCTGGCTGGATGCAGAGCTGCTGGAATCTCGATTGGTGGTCGAGTCGCAGCTGAATAGCGATTGAGTCGCACATAGAAGGTACTGCTGCAAAGTTGGTGTCCGTTTTTTACACTTGTGAACCTCTGCTCGGATGAGGGGAGAGAACTCTGGTCACATAGCTCTGATATAAGTTCCCTGCATGCTATTCTATCACCCCCACCAGTGCTGGCACATTTAACCCCCGCTCCGTTTGTGTGACATTTGAGTTCTGTACGATGGGGGCAGGGTAGCTGAGATCAGTGGAGAGAACAAGTGCAAAAAGTACAGAAAAGATACTAAGCACAGATGGTAGTAACAAACAATGAAAAAAAGATCTGGTTAACACTAAAACTGCCGGAGCGGTCATTTTGACTGGAAAAAAGACTAATGAAATGCAGAAAAAAGGAAAAACGAAAAAAAATAAAATAAATACTAATAATAAAAGAAATCCTACTAAATAATAAAAGAAGAATTGTATATCCGAAATACTGCAATAATAATTTCAATTCTGAAAACCGTTAAAAAATAATATGCAGGGGTTTTTAACGGCATTTTGACCACTCCTGGCCGATTTAGTGTTAAAGCGGATTGACTAATCAGGATTGAATTCCATTCCGAACAAAATCGGGTGAGGGAAACAAGAGCAGATTTGTGAGGGACAAACTCCTACTGGGAACTAACAGGAACTAACAGGAGAATCCGAATCCCCGTGCTAATCGGGGAGGGCCAAATAAATATAAAACAAATATGAATATGCAGTATGAAAAAAAAAACAGAACACCAACATGTACGGACATTCAGCCAGACTAAATAATTATCCACATCTATAAAATAATATACCTGTAAATTAAAAAGAATCAACCAAAATTTAAATTAAAACTAACGAAAAGTTTAGTTCAACGGGGGGAGTTTGGGGGGAGTGGCGTTAATGCTTAGCTGAGCAAAGCGTGAGCTTTGTGAGCAAAATTGAGCAAAATTGAGCGAAATTGAGCAAAAATGAGCAAAAGAAAAGGTGAAGGCGTTTCAACGTTTATTGCCGAAGCTTTGAAAAAAAAGCGTGGCAACTTAAAAAAACTATTACTTGCTTATAATAAGTCCTTTGTGGATTTTTTTTGACTTTAATATTTTTTGCTTCTTTTGTTACTTTTCAAGTATCTTCCATATTCTTATACTTTTGAATCCTTTTCCTTTTTTTACATTACTTTCCTAAACTCTTTTATCGGGGGGCATTTATGGGCGTTTTCTTCTTTTTACTGTAAGTTACTTCCACAAAAAATTCTTTTTTTCGTCACTGTTCATTCTGTGTCTTTGTCTGTTTTTCAATCTTTCCAACACTTTCCCTGTCTGTGAATTAAGAAACAACACCCCAGCTTTGCATATTTTCCAGCTCCTCAGGGGTAAGAAAACATCATCTAAATTAAAAATAAAATATCTATACTAAGGGTTGCTCTGACTGCACGTTTCCAGTTCAGAGGAAATGGAAAAGGGGCGAAGACAGAAGTACACAAAGGGTTCAACCTCTAACCGGCTAAAACATAGAGAAACTTATGATAAGCTTAACATGAGATGAACCAACTAAAAACAAGAGCAAATAAAAAGTAGCATATGCGGGACTTACACGAGGGTTTTTTAATTTGATGCTGCCTTTTACCTGGACCCCCTGCTTCTGGTGCATGGGACGCGACGTTTGTTTCACGAGGGAACAGATGAGTTCGGCCTGGAGCTCCGGCTGGTCCAAGCACAGCTGGAGCGCATTCTGGGCTAGTACCACGTGGTAGTCGATTCCGGCCTGCTCCAAAGCAGCCGACATAAACAGCTGGCAGGACTGCAAGGGTACGACACTTTTTAGAAGGGGAACTTGAGGAGGCGGACACGTGAAAACGGACCTTGAACAGCTTTATGGCCTCGTTTTGAAGGGTTTCAGTCGATAGAGTGGTGAGAGGGGATGTGATGTAGTCTTTTGTGTAGAGGAGCATTGGATGCCGCCAGAGGACACTGCTGGGGTCTCCTTCCGTCTCCATTAGTCTCTGTACTAGCTGCTCGAATTGAGTCCCCGCGTTCGGCCCTCCTCCGGATACCTGAAAATCGATTGAGAATTGAAAGGAAATGGTTTGGTTAATGTTAGGTCGAGTCATTAATAACTTCCTTCAGCGCCAACATCATATTTTGCCTTCCTCTTTGCCACATACATTGAAAATAATGTACTTTCCCCGAAATTTGACTCGACCTAATATCTTATATATTACTGATGAAGTTTTAACCCACCACAGTTAAATGATACAGCCAAGAGTCTTTCTCCTGTTTATTGGAGAAAATCAAATAGGTCGGACCCGAATGGGTAGGGAAGATGGCGATGGTGAACTCGCTCGTCTCTCCGTCTCTGTCCTCGCTGTCGCTGTCCGACACGTGGTCGACTTCTTCCACCCTCGCGTCCCTCATGTTGATCTGACCAACAGGATTCTGCCGAGAAATCACACCCGTTTAGCACCCATCAACCCTTCTCCCTTTCTCTCCTCTCCCGCACTCTACTCACGCTTTCCGAAGGGCTCTTGAAGTACAGAAACATCTTTCCCAGAAGCACGCACCAGCACTTGCGAGGGTGACCGTTCTTCACTTTCACCAGCCAGCCCTGCAGGGTGGGTTTCTGCTCTTCCTTGCTCAGCAACAACTTCGTTGCGTTCCTCCTCTGCACGTTCTGCAGAACCCTCAGCCACTCTTCCATGTGGGCTATGGAGTCCGCGGTGAGGTAGTAAGTCTTCCGGCCGTTGTTTATTTCGAACGTGGCCGCCCCCTCAGCGCGGGTTATTCTGCAGGATTCGTCCAGAATTATCTCACCCGCTGGCTTTTTGTTCAGGTTTACCTCATTCTGAAAACGAAATACCGTTAGACATTCTCTCACTTTTTGCAATGCCGTCGGGCGGTGGATACCTGTGACTTCCAGTAGGTGAGAACGCCATTTTTAAGGACAAACCATCTCTTCCGCCACGTCTTCAACTTCCCGCCGAGTTTCGTGAGATGCCCCGCTTTTTCCAGGCTCTCCGCTCCCTTTGTCTTCGTCGGACTGTCCAGGTAGGAACTTCTCATCACCAAAGAAGGAACAGAAGACTCGAATGAAACAGACGTAGAAGACACCGCGTCCGGCGGGATGGCGTAGTCGTCCGAGGTTCCGGATTCAAAGGAGGTATCTGCGCGAAAACAAAGAGTTTCTGTTAGAGAAACCAACACTACAATTCTGTCACGGTGGGGGGACACTCGCCTCTAGTTTTCGAAGGCAAAAGACTGCAAGTCTTGAGAGGACTAGAATTGGAACCGCCAGATAAAGAGGTCTCTTCGCTGGAGCTCGTGGCACGCGTGGCTGGCTGACTTTGACTAGCATGGCTGTGGTTGGGACACTCCTCCCCGTCGCTGGAGTCATCGGAGGAGTCTCCGGTGAACGGAATCGAACGGATTTGACTAGCACGCTGCAATCGAAACCATTCTCAGTGAAAGTGAAACCGCCTTCGCGGAACACCCCGTCATACTCACGCCTTTGACCGTTGCGTAAACAGGCACATTAACATCGCAGTAGCCCATTGTGCCGGGGGTGACTTTGTCCCCGGGCGTCACGAGGCTGGCCCCTATCACGTTATTGTTGCTACTGTTGTCCGCCATTTGATGGCTGGAATGAACTTTGTGGTGCACGCCAGGAGAATGGCAGCTCTTTAAAGCTAAATTATGAGGGAGGGAATTGTGCAGGGGAGACATATTGGTTGAGTGGTTGCTCTTATCATATGGAAGGGAGTTGGTCATGTTTTTGTGGAGAGGCGCCGTCTGGAGGGCATGGGCGGAGGTGACGTTGAACCCTGCGGCTGCTATTTGGTATATTCGGGACTCCCAGGAGGGAAACCTATGGAGAGGAGGGGTTGGGGGCTTGGGGGGAAGGTCGTCGGACGCAAGGGAACCGGTGCTGCAGGTGACCTCCCTCCAGGGCATGGACTCCTTCGAGGGGGTGTATATCTCGGCGTAGTCGTGGGTCATTTCGTCCCCGCTCACCTCTCCGTCGGTGCAGCCGCCGGTGGAAATGAAGTTGAGATTGCCCATGGCTTTCTCCAAGTCCTCGGACAGGCGTGACGTCATGGCATCAGATCCTGGACAAAGTTACAGTTTTGTATTGATCATGAAAGATTCGCCAACAAGATGCCGTGCTTACAGTGCTTACCTTGGATTTGCTTGACGGGTGTGCAGTTTGCGAGATTCTTTCTTTTGGTGAAACTTTCAGTCTTTTTGAGTTCCGCGTATAAGGGTTCCTCCGCAGAGTCGCGGCTGACGTCAGATCTCCGCTTTATGTTCGCCAGGAGAAGAGCGTTTGAAGTGGTTGACAATGATGGCCTGGAACGAAAAACAAGGCTTACAGATGAAACATGAGAAGAGACAGATCAAATAATAATTTCCAAAAAATTACAGTTTTAAAAGAATGAGCAAAAAGTAGACAATATTTTACTCAAGACGATTGCATTCCGCAGTCTTCTCCAGCACATTCTCTAGCACACCCTAGCATACTCATCAGCATTCTCCAGTAGACTCCAAAACACTCTCTAGCAGACTCTAGAACATTCATCACCAGCACACCCTAGCATATTCTCCAGCAGACTCCAGAACTTCTCCAGCAGACTCCAGAATTTCTCCAGCAGACTCCAGAACTTCTCCAGCAAATTCCAGAACTTCTCCAAGAGACTCCAGAACTTCTCCAGCAGACTCCAGAATTTCTCCAGCAAACTCCAAAACTTCTCCAGCAGACTCCAGAATTTCTCCAGCAAACTCCAGAACACTTCTAGCAAACTCCAGAACACTCTCTAGCAAACTCTATTTAACATTTATCACCAGCACATCCTAGAGCATATTCTCCAGCAGACTCCAGTAGACTCCAGAATTTCTCCAACAGACTCCAAAACACTCCAGGAGGCTACAAAACATTCACCAGTACATTCTTGGGTAGACTCTAATAATACATTCGAATTGAACGTCAGTTCTACCGTATAAACTGCTGATTGGGGAAAGTCAGGGCCAGTATGGCGCGTCCGAACGCGAATAATAAACTAATTTGAATTTGTTCTTTTAAAAACAATTCGTTCTAATTCCACAACCACTCGGGGAAATTTTCCATTCGTCATCCGTTATGAGTGCGTTGTTGGAATGCATCGAACGTTTCCGAATGCATCACTTCCCGTCGTATTGGAACGCTAACGCACTGCCTTCTTGTTACTTCGAGATTCAATGAAAAACCTCTCATTATCAAATTAAATTTTATAGATGAATTATATAATAATAATTTGACTATTCTTTAACTAATTCTTTAAAATTAAGAATTTTCTCCATGGTTTTATCGCTTCTCTAAAGTTCAAACACTCCGGCTGATCATTTTTTAATACTCTGAGTAATAATTCATGCTCAAACCTTTGCTTTTTCTTATATATACCAGTGATGTCCTTCCGCTGTCGGTAACACTTACCTCCTCTATATCTTTAATGATTTGACGTTTCATTTACTCATTTTTACGCGAGGATTGCGGGGTTATGTCTGAGCAGTCCCTTAATTAACTTGTAAAATACTGTAGTGGATGGCGAATAACACTGAGGTGTTAGTAGTTGAAGGAGGCGGAATTTTGTTTACAATTTGCGTGTATTTGAATACAGGCAAACGTTTACCGACTGCGCTATTCCATCCTATTTTTTTTAATACAGTATTTTCTTTTGATTTGGAATTAGCATTGTTTTACAATGTTTATGCAGACTATAGCGGTCCTGGCAAATGGCTAACAGTCTAATTAACAGCCTGTGTGAGACTGATAAAAATTAGAGTTTATTGCGATTATGTTCAGTGTATTTATGTAGCAGGCAGTTTCCGGTTCAGACGTTTAGTTTTAAAAATAGCAATTTGTGGCGACCGAGAGCGGCCACTAACACACTACGTACCGACGAGGATCAATAAAAAAACCACAGTTGGGTAAGCGAATATAATAATAATATACATATATCATCTAAGAAATGACACTTAACAACACATCTTAAAACTTACTAATAATTATCGTCTACTTCGAGGACGTCCCCGTCCTCTATGTCCTCCTCATCGTTTTCGTATTCTTCCGAAAAATCGTTTTTGTAATTTTTGCTTTTTTGGTCCGGGCATTTTTGGGACTCTTTTCGCCATCGATGTCGCTTCTTCTCCCGACACTTCGCCAGACGGTACGCGCTCCCGTCCTGCTCCAACACCCCAATGTTGACACCCCTGCGGAGGGCGGCCATCACTCGACCCCGCACAGTGTCTTCGTCCACCTCGTACTGCGAGCACAGGTAGTCGAGGATCTCCTCGAAGGTGGACCCGTTTCGTTCCCGGAGATTGTATATGGCGCTCTGCACGAAATCTAAAGTCCTCGCACCGCCCTTAGAGCTGTCGTAATTGTCACTGTTTTCCTCGCCGTCGACCATTCCACCTAATGCCCTTCGGAATCTGTCCCATAGTTTACCAACAAATTGCGACATACTAAAATTTTTTTAAATTTTTCATACATAAATAAATATCACTCGTTAATTTTGAAATTTTGGTAAACAAGACCTCACGTATGTTTTGTTTTTTCAAAATCCCGCGGGAGACATTTTCTGAAGGCTTCGAACACATCGAAAACCGATGCAGTGTCTGCCGGTCCCCACCGACAGCAACGCTTTTCTCCTTCTGCGTCTGCGCTGCTCAAGATTTACCTGATCAATCCGGACCTGTCGCATCTCTTATTTTCCTTTAAACTCTTTCTTCCATTCGACTTTATTTTTTTCCCTTGTGACTTTTCTCTTTATATACTTTTTTATCTCTTTTTTTTAGTTTTTTTTCCTTTCTGCCTTTTTTCTTTCCCTTTCTTTTCATTTTATTCCCTTCCTTTTTCCCTTTCTTCATTGCATATTTTCTAATCCGCTCTCAAAAATTCTCGCTCTCCTGCGTGACTTTTACTCCGCACATTATTTTCCTTTGTACCGACACCCACTATTGTAACTGCCCGATACTCAAATATAAGAGAAAGGACTCTCAAATGGAACTTTTGCATCGAAATTCAAAGTAATCAAATATTGTTTGACTCACCTGTTTTCTGCGCTGATCGGAATGAGTGTCTCCTTCTCCACATCCAGACTAAGGCTCGACCTTGCCCCAGGTTTCATGTGCCTTAACTGCTCCAGGTGGTTCCTCAGCAGCTCTATCTGCTGGTTGCACCTGTCGTTCTGCTCCCTCAGCTGCTGGTTCTGCTCTTCCAGGCCTCTCAGCTTGTTCGCGACCCACTCTTTGATGAGTGCTGCTTTCGCTTCCACCTGCTTCGCCTCCTGCAGCCTCAACCTTTTCTGCTCCTCCACCTGCGTTTCCAATTTCGTGATCACCTTCTGCGTTTCAGGCACCACCCCCGACGACTGGCTATTGCTTCCGTCCGAGTTAATCGACCACTCGCCTCTCCTTTCCATCATCCGCACCTGCGAACAGCAAACACCCGTCAACATTGCGCCGACCACTCGCAACACTCTCCAACAGCAAAAGCTCACCGATTCGCTCGACCATTTTGACTCGCGACCGCTTCGAACAAATAGAATGAGGGAAACTAAAACGCGAGTTTTGTCTGGGGTTGATCGAGACTCACCCCTTCACGAGAAGGAGGGTGGACTTTTTGCCTTATCGTTAATCATTACCGTTGGGTTTTTACAATGTTCGCAGATTCTCCCTCCGACGTGAATCAGTTTTGTCGAGTTTCTCGGCCACCGCGAACAGATCGATGGTCGAAAGAGTCCTCTGCCATGCCGTGACTCACACTCCGATTCATAGTCTTTCAGTCAGCTGATTCCGTTTTAATCACTCCCTTTGCATGTTGGCAACCATCTTCCTGTCTGACAACCCTTCAATGCACTTCGAGGATGAATCACTCTAAAAAAGAGTGTGCACGTGCACTCCTGGTGTGAGTCCGAATTCGGACAGTTATTCAGTGCCGGAGTCAGCTTTCTTTTATTTCCTTTCATGTTTTACACTATTGGATATATATGTCCTAATTATATAACCGTATATTATATATATATGATATTTGATTACGTCTCCTTAGACAATACATACGTTCGATCACGTCTCTCTCTGTCTCTCTCTGTTTTTCTCCTTCCTCATTACTCTTTTTTGCTACTATTATGACTATTACTGACAATAATTTGGCAGCGTTATTGGGCTTAGCCGAAAAGGGGGAGCGAAGCGGGAAGGAAATCCGCTTTCAAAATAGATTCCCTTTTGCATCGGTTTTGTGTAAGATTTGGCATCGTTCGCTTTGACTCGTTCGCTTCCTTTGATGTTTTGGAAGTTATTGCACTCTCTCCCCCTTTGACCTTTAGCTGTAGCATGTCACTCTCATTAGGCATATTAGACTTTTCTTTGTTTTTGAAGTTGTAAACGGAGTGTGGATTATAAGAATACATATGACATACAAATAGTCAGAAACGTAAAGTAAAATTGAAAAATGGAAAAATCAAAAAATAATTGAATAGAGAGGAAAACCTAAAAAATGAACAAAACTGAAAGTCAAGCAGATGAAAATAAATTGAAAATAAATTTTTAATGATGAGATCGTATGAATGAGATTAATTCAGGACTGATTAAATTGCCAAATTAAAGTTAATTAAAAACTCGAAAAGGAAAGTATTTTGATGTCGGTCATGTCGGTCTCTTTGCGTCAAATACCCATGAGTTGGTGGCTCATTTTTCACAAAAACCACAAAATAATTCTAAAGTTTTTCTACTTTCCAACCGAAGCTTTACATGTGCTTCCTCCATTCGATCTGTCAACAATAAATTTGAACGCACGCTCACCCGAGGGTGCCTGCCATTAACATTAAACGAGACCCTTCACGGTACAGCACAAAGAGAAAAAAACATCAAAAACAATCCAACAAAAAAAGGGTTTTGTTCAGGGCGTATAAAAGCCTTTCAAAGTAAATAGATTTTTCAGTTAACCCCTCCCGCAGACGATACTCACTTTACGGCACTTGGCATCCATATCCTCATAGTAAGACTTCTCCCCCGCCCTCTACGCCTCCCGCGCACATTCAACTCGATAATGAAACCACGACTCGATCACTGTTATACCGAATTGTCCCAACTAGGGACACCCACACCTCGCGGTAGTAAAATGTCCCACGCACATATTCATGCGACAGCCTCCTGAACCGTTGTACGCCCCCATTTCCGCCCCTTTTCCGTCGACGAAAGTACAACCGGCCGAGACTTTCGGCAACGCCGATATAAACAATTGCAATGAGAAATTTAAACAAGAAAAAAATAAACGAGGGATTCGGGCGGAATGGCAGACACGCTTCCACCCCTCGCCCCCTCCCTTAGCTTTCGTTGCAAACGCGTACGGAGTGAGTTCCCATAATGCGCTTATGAGGCAGCCCACAGAATAGTATCTCCTACGAGGTCGCTTCGGAGTATGGTTTCTCGTGTCAAATTGCTGTAGGGAATCTGCTGTAGGTGCGCGGGTATTTCCTCCGATGCCCAAAGAGTTTTGTTCCATCAACCCCTTTTCCTTCAACACTCGACCCCCCCCCCCCTGTCAGCAATCATGCTACGCCTCTGATGCAATAAACACACAGAGGACCCGAGAGCGGGAATTGGGGGAAAGCTAAGCATGGGAGTCTACAACTTTTCCCACGAGAGCTTCCCTCTGATAAGGCAAACGTAGAGGGGGACGTCTTGAGGAATGAACGAGAGAGGTCCACGATCAATGCGCTCGTTGCCAGGCAACGCAGCCAATGGTTGTTCTTCGGCAGCGTTTCTCTCCCTGTAGTGTACCCACTGTCTGGTCACTCATCATCCCCTCCCCCTGAGGATCCTTTGACCCCGTCACGGTCGTGACCCTCTTTAGGGGTGACAATTCAAATTGTATTCCGCGCGTTTAACCCTTTCTCGACTGTTTTCCAAATACTTAAAATTCGCCACCCCATTTTCTTCCAACATAAGTGAAATTGTTTTGTATTTAAAAATTATATTATTCTGCGTTAAATATACAGACGAGTCCTCCTGTTTACTCTTTTATATACTACATTTAGTAATACTAAATATAAATGAAAAATTATTACAGCAGCGCAAAAGTGATTTTAATAATATTTTTCTCATCGCATCATACTATTTTATTTTTCCCTAAACCACCCCGTCATAAACAGAAATCTTACCTTTGACTCCGCCTCCACCGCCCTCTCTTCGGCCTCCAGCACACGTTGCTCAAGTTCGGCCAACTGAAAAGAAAAAAACTGTAACTAACGCATCCCATCATGCTGTAAATTTTTCATTCATTACTATAATGCGCTGTATTTCGGCGCAAATCGTCCGGGGAGAAAAAAATAATTCGACATTTTCTGTTGCCTCTTTTGGGAGGGGAGGAACGGGGCGGGGGGAGCGAATGTGCCACAAAAAAAATAGTAACAAGAGAACTCTGTGAGCAGTTTGGGGAAAACGGGAAAAGGGGAAATGGTTGAGGAAAATCCGTCAGATGGAACTGGAAGTTTCTTTCGCTGCTTTTCTTCTAATCCCCACCCCTCTGCCACCCTTCTTTTCAAAATAACAACTTTCTTGTTTCCCCTCTCGGTGAAAGGGCAGGTTTTGAAAGACTAATGACGACAATGACAGGCGACTCCAGTGTAATAATCTTTAAAAATAGTAAATTATAATAAAGTAATGTAAAATGTTAATTTCTATGATATAAAATAAATCCCAAAATATAAAAATTCATTATAAAAAATGTATAAATTCTGTTTTGTTTCTGGCATTTGCTTATACAGTATTTTGAGCACTTATCGTACTTTATTATTTTTATACTGTAACGGAAATAACTGTATTAATAGTTTCACAAATAATGAAGAGAAAAATAAGTGAGCGCAGATCATTAGTAACTTCTTGAAATAATAAATTAATAAATACGCTATACTAATAACAGTAAATTATATGTAATAATAATTCCCTGTGAAGTAGTATAAATTCTAAAAATAATTTTCAATTCTGACGAAGTTCGGTTTTTCCGATTTTGAAGGACACACCAACAAATTTATGTATTCGTATTATGGGAAGAGCAGAAAACGACGACTCCCCTCCCTTCAGGCCGCCACCCCTATCCTCACCGCTGTTTTATCAAGTCAAAATTCTCATTTTGTCTTCACCTCCTTCACCCCTTTCGAATTTATTCACGGAAAAAACGGAAAAAAATGCGTTAAGAGGATTTCACCGGATTTATGCAAGGGTGAACTGAAGCGAAAAGAGAAATGGCTCTCCCCTCCGAGGAGCGAATCAAAAGCTCCACTCGATAATCAAACATCATTGAGCTTTTTACAAAAGCACCACCCCGGGAGCTTTCGCCTCTCCGAGGGACCCCTTCGCTCACCTTGTTTACTTTTCTCCCCCTCCCCCCATCTATGATAATCATTTCAGATCCTCCTTTCCCTCGTGTGGAAGAATGTTCGAGAAGTCCCCGGGGAAAAGCAGCAGCAGAAGGTCTGACGGGGCATACAAATGGGGGTTTCCGTCAATTCATCTGGAAAGACGCCACTTCATTGCTGACGGAATATAATATGTCGACAGACGGTCGGCGCCATGGATGAATGGAAACTATCAGACGACAGCGGTGTCGTCTCCTGCAGGACTGGCCAAGGTCTTGGCGACATTGACCTCTTCCCTGGGCCTTCCCCCTGCCAAAATAGTCAGTTATGGGTCGTTGCTCCTCCATTTGTCGAAGGAGCTTAACCCCACTGGAAACTGCAAATCGAACAATTTCGTCAGATGACAAACTGCTCCGGCTTGAGAGCTTTTAGGGGGGGAGTAGAAACGGGGGGACTTTATTGAATCTCAGCCAAATCGATTTCTTCTGCTTTACGAAATATTGATAAATTTGAATTACAAATATTATTAGAATTATTATTTATAAATTTTGTTTTTATTTTACTATAATAAACCATCTCCAGAAACTTATTGCTGAATTAAATCATGTAATTTGATGAATTTAAAAATCATTGCTGAAATTTTATAAAGTACTTCAGAAAAACACAAATTTAATAATTTTTATTTGTTTATTCATTTCACTGATACTTGATGAATTACAATTACAATGTATAATAATACGCATTAAATTAAATTATTAATAAATATTAATATAACGATAATCAAATACAATTATATTTATGTTTATAATTTAAAATTCATCAATATTTAGTTCCTCTTACAAGAAATATTATAATAATTTAATTAGAAGTGTATTTATCTCTAATTAAAAGTGCAATAAAATTTTATTTGACCTCTTTTGAACCTTATCCCAATTAGAAACAAGTCATTTAATTTTTTCAATTTTCTTTTTACGTTTTTAAAGTTTTATTGCACCCGTAAAAAGAATGAGTGACAAAATAAAATTTAACGGATAAAAACCACTTCAAGAGAGGCTCAACTCAAAAATGATGTGGGGGGAGGGCATCAAAAGGTAATCTAAACGTGAGGAGGTTTTCACGGGCGACGATTACACACCCCTCGACCCCGAGGGAACCATCGTTTCAATCCCGAAAACAGTTTGCATATCGATTTCGAATTCCATTCCAACTTATTTGAATTTTACGAGTTCTTCCTCCTCGCGGGCAACCTTCAACCCCCGCCCCCATGCCAATTTTAGTCTCATCGGAGGACCCGAACCCCAGCTTTCGATCTGAAAAAATAAAAATAAAGCAAACAAACAAAACCGAAATAACTCGCGGTATTTGAAAAGTGTTTAAGCAACTGAACCACCAACGTGACAACCGCCCGATATAAGGGTGGAATGCGAGGGTATCTTTTGTAATGCCCCTTCGCCGCCACTCGCCATGGCAAAACTAATTAATGCAATAAAAACTTTAACTTTCTCTGGCAATTGATTTAGAGTTTTCCGCGTGCGAATGAGGAAAACTTAAGAAAAGTGGAAAAATGAAATTTTCTTAGAAAGAGGGGGCGGGGGAAGCGAGGGAGGTAATTTTTTAAAAATCAATGATTAAAAATTTCCAACTGGGAGGCTTGTGTTTGCTTTAAGGGCGGTCGTTATAATCTTTGGCAATTCCTCGATGGAGTCTTTCCTTTCATTTAGATTTCGGGGAAGAAGGGTGGCGGATTGGTTGGGGAGGAAAGCGAAGGTTTTCCTTTGTGTGTGCGAGCGGTGGGAGGCCATTAGGAAAGTTGAAAGCCCCGAGCTGAATGCTGGTGGCGAGGGACTTTTCTTATAATGGAACTCGTCGCCGGAAAATGGCCGCAATAACAGAAAAATTGGATAATTTGATGGAAAAGTTCTTCCCTGTGATTTTCCCTCTCAGTCCCGTTTTCCTCGACACACATGGCCAGTTTAGCTTTCGTCCGGATGAACCCATGAGGAAATCAGAAGATTAATATTTATATTAATTTTATGTTTCTTTTTTGAATAAATTTTCACATTTATATTTTCTCTAAATTTTATTTATTTTAATGGAAGAGGAGTTGGTCCAAAAATTATGCCTGGGTTAATTTTTAGTTAAATTCGCGCGTGTAAGATTATAATTAGTGGAAAATTAAACACAATATATTAGTTTAGTAATATTTTATTTAATTCCATTTTTATTCTTTATTAATTCGATTAAATACATAATACTTTTGTTTTCTGAGGTAACTTTATAATATAATTTACTATACATTTTTATTTTATTGATTTTATATCTTGTATATTATTACTTTACTTCCAAGTTTTTAATTTTTAATTTAATTTAGGCTTTTTAAATCTACTTTTGCTTTAATACTCCCTTTAAGTGTGCTCCGCCATTTTATTAACTTAAAAGTTTAAATGCCCCGAGTTGTCATTTTGAGCCTTTCGTCTCTTTTACACCAAAACCAAATCATATTCATCTCATCTGATATTAACCACTTCAACAGCGCTTTATAAATAAACGTTTCCAAACTTCTTAACAGCTCACCCGCACTTCATTTAAAAATAAACTCCCGGCGTATTTTGCCTTTCATCCTGTCGGCACCCCCTCGCCACCCTTCAACCCCCACATTACCTTGCCGAATAAATCCTCCAGCACCTCCATCTCCACCCTCGCCGGCTCGAAAATGAGATCCTTCACGCCCAGCATCGCCGCGAATCCCAATCCGACAACCATACAACCGACCGGCGAACGTCCGAACGCCTCGAGATCACGATCGCGACTGGAAGCGAACGAGCTGCGACCCCTCCGTTCCCTCTTGTCCTCCCTTCCTCCCCTTCGCAATCACTCGCCAGCGTTACTGCTCTTTTTGGTGGAATCCGTTCGAACGGGTTTTGCCGAACGTAGAAATACTTCCAAATGGAATAAAGACGGATGGGCTAAGGCCATGGGGGTCGTCACGTTGCCCTCTAATGCTCCAAATGACGTTCCAGAAGGACAATCTGAGAGGGATAAACTCTCAAGGCGATGGAATCGAGTCATAAGTAATTTCCAAACTTCTGTCCTGTGCAGCTGCATATAGACTATGTTAAAGACTTTAATGTAACATCAACAAAATAAATATGCGAAAAGCATCTGATGAAAAGGCCTAATATTTGTCCGAAGGGATGAAAGAGATTTCGAGGATTGGCGATCACATCGGTCGAAGAATTTTCGGGGTGATAAAACAACAGAAGACTGCGGTTGTAAAGGGAAAAGACATAAAGGGATGTTTTCGATTAGTTATTTGCGGTTTCCTATACTCGGAAAATTAATTTAGGTAAAGTTTGAACATGACAGTTAAAAATTAACGCCTTCAAGATGGGTTTGACATGAGGAGTGGTCGAAGGAATGGCGAACTGGCACTGGAATTCGTCAACCATAGACGATCACCTGTAAACTCAGAGCTGCATTTTCCGCAGATGGACTACTGACAGCAGAGGATATGAATCATCTCAGCCACTTGAAATGATTAAAAGTTTCTTCTTTTGTTTCTCTCCCGTGATCCCAACCCCTAACCACAGCTTCACTTTCGAGATGAAAAGAATTGAAAGGAAGAAAGCAGATTTAGACCCTCGTCAAAATTTCTGCTCTGCGTTCACGAGCAGAAGGGAGGGAGGAGACCTCTTGCCATTTGCAGAAATGCTTCGGTGATGGAAGTCTTTCTTTTGGGGAAGTCATTTTATGAAAGTGAACTCACGAAGGAAGGGGATGAGGGTGAGTTTTGGCGGAGCTTTAGAAAACGAAACGGGAATGGAAACAAGAACAAAGCGAGGCAAGAGAAGTGACGGAACAAAAGAGTAGAATGAAGCAGAATAATCACCGGCTTTGTTTTGAATCAGGGGGGTAAGATTGCAACTGGAGGGAGGGGTGGCGGAAAAGTTTTTCATGCATCGAACTTGTTTTTTTAAAAACACTCTTTCCAACGGGGTTGGAAAACCACGATTCTTATGTACTCTCGGAGAAACTTCTTTGTTCGAAGCGGAAGACGTGGGAGGAGATTGGGGAGACAAAATCATCTTCAAAATGGCTGAGCAAAATGTTGGAGCCCTGCCAAGACCAGCCAACGCAAAGGAAATTTTCATTTTTCGATCCGAAAGTCCCTCGGAGCCATTGAGCAACTGGAAGGTCATTCCGGTTCTGACAATCACATCCTCCCCGCCTCCCCTCGCTCTTATGAACTGCTGATTTCCTTTTCTTTTCCACCCTCTAATAAAAACAATAAAATACAGTTGCTGGTTTTTATGGGTTTCTTTCTTCAGCGCTTACTTAATCCCACCCTTCATCCCCGACCTCCCTTAGACACGTTTTTCCATTCTACTGATGGCCAAAAGACTTAAGTGTTCATAAAAGGCAAAACTAGACGACAGCAAAATTCTATTTCTGCTCCGGATTTTACAAAATAGGGGATGTTTTCACTGCCTGAACCCGTTTGGACTTAAATCTCAACCTGATCATCTCTTCAAAATGAAGAGGGGTTCTCTTAGAAAGTGAACAACAGCATACGAAGGATTCAAAAAGACGAATTTAATAAGCAATTTTTCAATCTGGAATGGTCTGACGGTACATATTATCCATGAAAAAACGCGAGCCTTAAACTTCACAAATAAAGTCTTAACATCAATATCATTGAAGTCGCCGAAGTCGCCCGGTGGTCAAAATGACCTTTAGGGCTGTTCTGGTATTAAACAGTCGGATCGCAAACGCCTTCAGAAGCCAAGCAAAGATGGACGAAGCAGAACTTTTTTGGGGTTGTCATTCTCCTGCGTGTAATTAACTAATGAAAATGCCAACAGGGCAGCCGAGATACAGCATTGCTGCTGCTGCACACCTTGCATCCCCTAAGTTATGTATCACCCTCCGGGGAGTCGTTTCTTCGTTCCCGCTGCTCTCAGTCCTTCCGGTTGAAGCTTTCTCTTTCCTTTTAAGGTAGGATTTTGGGAGGCGAGTTTCTCGAAACCTAATTTTTCTTTCATCGCGTTCCATTTCGTTGAGTTACAATGGCTTTTCACTCTGAGGGATTTAAACTTGTTTTGAAATTCTCTCTTTTCATTGTTGTCCCCTAAAGGGTGGTTTTCTTTGTTGACAACCTCTACCTCCACTCCATCCCGAAATTAATTAAGGAAGAAAAAATTACTCTCCCCCAAGAAGTTCAAAACCCCCGGGGCACAATTTAACTTAAACACGCCATTTTAAAAAATAAAAACTTCTTGAAAATAAGAAAACCACAACCCTTAGCTCTTTCCCCTACCCTCGGGCTAATATTTTCCCCCAAAACAATTACCCTGTACTGAGGAGACGTTCCTGGCAAAAGGCTCACCCTCAACCTAATTCAAAGATCGGGGGTTGAGTCTGTGACCCTCATAACTTAAGGGGTGCTCCTGATTTTATTTCGGCTTTTGTTTGATTTAAGGGCGAATTGGCTTATCTAAGGATTTATTGTGAGGGCGGGGAGGGGGTTGGTGAAATATAAATTAAATTTAACTGAGGGATTATGTGTTTGTCGGAGAAAGGGTTGTGCTCTAAAGGCGGATCCTGCATTATCTCTCATTAGGAGACTCAGGAATGGATTTCTCAGAGCCTGAAATCGAAGACAGTGACTTCGGGGAAGGGATGAAAAAGAAATAAATTGCATTTTCTACACAGGACTTTAAATCCAGGGAAACTTTCGCGAATAAAAAGTAAAATTTTAAACCCTTAATGACTGATATATATAACAACCTCATTAGCATAATATGGAATGCTTCTTATTTCACGAAACGTTGCTTACAGGAGATACTGAGTGATTTCGATGAAATGTAACATTGTTACTTTTAATTATATTTCAGGATTTTTTGTCTTTATTATATACCTTAAGTTTCGCTTTCTTCCTTAGATAATGCACCGTTTTATTTTTCCCATCATAGCCACTCAAAAGCTGGAAGACCATTATTATACTTTCGAAACATTTCTACTCTCAGCAAAACCCTTTCGGATTCCGTAAAAAATGTAAATCTTTTCTACACCTAAAAACAGGAATAAAAGCGAAAAAGAGACATTCTGCAATACATTACAATTACATTAATTTCAATAGATGTATTTTATAATTAATATAATTTGAAAATATATCCCTTTAAAAAGGCTGAAACGAATTATGTGGAGGATTATTCTGACCCCTCCCGGACGTTCTCTTGCTGAATTCCGAGCAAAGAAAGTTATTTCGACATTTAGAAAGAAAGAAGATAAATGTGGCTTTGGCGAATTCCTGTTGCGAGAAATGCAAATTCGCTGTCGGCCCCCGAAGAACGCGGGGTTGGAATTCATTATAAACCCTCGCCACTGGTTTTGGGATTATAGACTTTCGGGGTTCTTGCGGTCGAAAGCAATTTGCTGATTTTCTGATGGGGACGAAAAGCATTGAAACAGATTCATGGAGGTGACTGCTGACTTATCCTTTTTCATTTCGGTCGTCAGCCATTTTGGGGACACGACCATCCCAAAGCGGTCAATGCCTTCGAAAAACCGCGGAAGTCGGTGACCAACTGCTACTGCGTCAGACCTTATGAGTTATCCATTAGGTAAAATTATCTCGTGACTGTAAAAACCGTGAATTCATGCTAATCAATACGTTTAGTGGGTCATTAGAGCTGCTAAGTGTTTAATGTCACTTTGAATCGAGTTCAGCGAGGGAGGGGAGGGACAGAAGCATCAGAAGCAACAGAGTGAGGGGTGCTGTGGGGGAGCGATCGAATAAGCTCCGTCCGAGAGAAGTGGGTTTATTTGAGTTGGGTTTGCCTGGAGGCAGGAAAAGTCGTCAGCAGAATAATTTCCGCTTGAAAACCTTTGCCCGAAAAGATTTAATATATGAAATGAAATTTTTTACGTGAATAGAAAACTCCAACGGGTTTTTCAAAAGACATTCAATAAACGGAATCCTCTATGTATAATTAATGTACATAAATATGTAATTAATTAGGTAATTAAAAAATTGACAACTTTAATACATATTAATTATTGACTGTGTGAGAATTATATGAAAAATTTAGTGAGAATGCTATGAGAATAACTTTTAAGGAAAAAGCAAGTCATAACAGAGGAATAAAAAGGAGTAAAACGTGGTTGTCTATGAAATAAACATAATAAATATTCCGTTGAGAAATATAAAACACAAAAAACAATATTCTCTAAAAATAAAGGATAAAAAATAATGCGCATTTTATTTAATAAATAACTTTCCCCATAAAAGAAGCTGCGACTGTGACGCATTTATTTCGAAACTGAGTGGGTCTCTTTTCACACGAGACATTTTCCACATATGCTGAATTTGTTTTTTGTTCTTATTAAAAAAATAAGAATTAGAAGAAGGGGCTAACAATCAAATTGTCGGAGATATTATTTTATGTGCAAATTTAATTAATTCGCTTTTCGTTAGTAACTTCCGATTTGGCTAAGTAAATTCTGCTGTTTATATTTACTGTGTGAAGACATTACATTTTAATTTCTATAATATGCGACTGTCTGTGGTGAGAACGGCAGTTACTTATGACCTGCCCTACTCGGATCCGAAGCGCCAGGATCCTTTGCCTCAAAGGAACGCCTTCCACCAGCCATTTCCGAAATGCCGCTTGACATTTTTCTTTAGCACCTTCATGTAATTATTATCACTTCCGCTAACCTCCCCCTTCACCTTCCAGAGTAATATATTAAATAATGCAGCAGTGAATTAGGAGGAAACTGCTCCCTCGGGATCTCCATGACCGCCAAAACAGGAAATCTTTAACGGTGGAGAGACTTCAACTCTCCTCCCTCACAGATTTATGACTATTCAAATATTTTTCATCCGACTTTTCCGGGAGTTCATTGCCCCCCGCACCCTTTCCTCAATTACCCACCGCTTCTGGGGGGTTTCTTCCACCACCTTCCGGGTTTCTTAGAAGAAGACTTCCCTAAAGATGTAGCGAGACGAGGTGATCTATGATCTGACAGCTCCCCGGTGAAAACTCATTTTTATCTTTCCTCCGAGTTTTTCTTTTATTTTTTTTTCTTCTCCTTTTAAGAACTGTAACGTTTTTATAACGGCGGAACGGCAGTCCTTCCATTCTGATTTATTTATTTAGAATAGGTTGAAGAAACCTTTTTGATTGATGACACCATCCGTCTGCCTCCCTCTCCCTCTTTCTCTCGTCCCTCACTGTGTGTGAGGGTGATATTTCCACTCACCTTATCTTGCAAAATGTCCTTCACTTGCGATGCCTGATGTTTGAACCTGTGCAGCTCCAGCTGCAGCCCCAGGCACTTCTCCTGCCAGTTCACGTCCCCTTTCCCTCTGCACTGGGCCCCCAACCGGGGCGACCCCTTCCCCGGACTCAAGCTCCTCTCCCAGTTCCCGGAGTGGTTCAGCTGACCGGAGTCGGAGAAGTTCCCGGACACTCCGGAATCGATTCCCGAGAGGAAGTCGTCGCTGTCGAGGTCCATCATGGCGAGGGAGGAGTTGGAGGAGGGCCGGTTGTGGTGCTTGGGGAGGAAGGTCGAAGAGAAAGGGGAGGAAGGGGTGGTGGAGTTGGAGCCCCCGAGAAGGGGTGACCTAGTGACGGGGGGGTTGACCGAGGCGTAGGTTTGTCTGGGTCGTCTGGGGAGGAGGCGGGGGCTGGAGGGGTTGGAGCCCCCGACGGAGTTGAAGGAGGATCCGGAAGACATGTCGCTGAGGCGGGATAGGGGGTCGGATATTTTTCTACGGTGCGAGTCCGGGCTGTTGTAATCTTCGGCCATATTCACTGCCTTCTGCAGTGCATTTTCAAAAGCAGAGAGGAGTGTATTATATAATTAGCTTGAAAGCAAAGGGACAGTAAAGGAGAGTTAACGCATCACTGGAAGAGTGAAGTTATCAATGGTGACAGCGACCACTGCGAGTTATCTGAAAGAAAAAAGACATTTTATTTGCAAATATTGTACACTGTTATTAAATTATTAAAAAAACAATACAAAAATCACAATGAACCTTTAGAGAATCTACTAAGCTGCCAAAGGAAGTTGCAAATGACTAAATAGATTTACAGCGCGCAAAAGTGATGCACATTGCAAAGGGTCATATTTGAAAATGAAAAATTACGAAAATGGAGTTTCGCCAACAACTCCAGCCTGGAAAGTCATCCCCCTTTCCCTCCACAGCCTTCCCCAATCGATTAACCAAACTGAACCATTTCTGCCGATTCGGCCGACCTCAGCGAACGCCAAAAGCCCGCAGCAGAAGCTTTCTCTCATAAACTCTCGGACCGGGTGGGGAGGAAATATTTATCTTTCCTTTGTTCCTTAGACAAAGGAGCATATTTTGGGGGCACCCTGTGGCCATGGCTGCCTTTTGAGCAAACGTTCCTCCGGGAGAACATCGCCCAGCACCCCCTGCAACCCCCGACCGAACGTTATTCGGTGTTTAACCGGCTTTTACGAGCGTTTAGGGGCGAAATCTTTTGTCGTGACGTTCATTAAAAATGGATTTCCCGGCTGTCTGACGCTGTGGGAGATAATCGCTCGAGGGTCGGATGCCATGAAAAAACATCCCCTCCGGCGGGGGTAGTAATTTGTTGGCGGCCGTTGGAGATAAAATTCCAACGGAAATGCGCTGCGGAAAAATGAAACGAGGGTAAGAATTTATTAAATATTCACCGTGATGGCGAAGGGAAAGGATCGGAAAGGATTTTTGTTTTTGATTTCGCCATTCCCTCTCGAAAACGGCTTTCCTTTTAATTTTGTATCAGTTTTCGATAAGATTTTCCTTTACGGGGTGACTGACGTGATTAGGCGGAGAGTTTGAGGAGTGAACTGAAGGAAAGTAAAAGATGAAAGGGCATAAAATGAAGGCCATAATGAAAGAAAGAGAACAAAAACAGAGAAAAAAAGTAATTTTAAGGTTTCGCGGTATTAAATAATGTACTGAAAGAAATTAAAATAATTTAAAAAAATTTTTTAATTTAATAAAATTAAATAGCAAACTTTTTTAGGGTAGAGAACATGGTGGAGTTGGGAACTAATTCCCTTTTCATTAATCAAAAAAATAAATTCTTTTTTTAGATCCTAGATTATTTTTTAGATTAAAGTTTAACGAAATAATAAAAAGTAAAAAGTAGGGAAAAATGAAAGAGAGAGGGAAAAAGAGAAGAAAAATGGGAGTGAGGACAATCTCACCTTAAATATGGAGAATCTGTAGCAATTATTCACTCTATAAAGTCCCCGACAGCAGAAAACCCAAAACATGCAAAGTAAGGCATTTTTTATATGAAGTGAGATTTTCTGTTTCATATGACCTTAGAAAAGAATATTACGAGGAAGTGACAAATTAGACATGCAATCGACAGGGATCTCCGCGTGGGCCAAAGCCGGCTCGCGACAGCCGACAGCTTTCATCTGACTCATTTCGAGCTCTAATCGTTTCATCTATCGTGGCTCGTTTACACAAAACTGTTTACCAGAAAGGGTTTACTGAGATCGGCGGCATTCGGCTTTTGAGTGACGGAAGAAATGAGAACCGTTTCCCCCAGCAGCAGCGCTCATAACGACAGCGCTGCTGCGGTACAATATTAGAAGTGAACTGCTATCCATTAAAGATAATTGTTTTCATTGGATATCTCCGAGAAAGATGGTCTCGCTAAGAGATCCTCTCTCCTCCCCCGCCATAAATTCTATTCTTAAATTCTTATCCGGGAAACGCTTCTTTCTAGCTTCTTTCCTTCTATAAATCTCCGTCTCCTCCTCCGTATTCTTCTTTCTTCCGCAGAGTTTTTATCTTCTCACAAGTGTCGAGTAAACTTTTTCGAGTGAGAGGGGAAGGGAACGTCTTTGGCAGTCAACTAAAATTAAGTGCAATTTGGGGTTTTGAATACATCTTAGATTCACAAATATATTCTGAATGGATTCGTGATTTTCTCCTGAATATCCTCTTTTGATATTTTCCTTTCGTCTTTTCCATTCCATTTTTTAATTTCTTACTTCACCTTCTTCTTTTTTACTTTATCACTTTTCCTTTTTCAGTCTTCATTTATTAATTCCTTTTTCTTTTGCTTTATTTTCTCTTTTCTCCTTTTTTCATTTCCTTTATTTCCCTCATTACTCTTTAGGACCCATCACAAATTTGACCTTTTCCATATTAATGTCGTTCCCAAGGAGTCGCACGTTTCTCACCTTCTTAGTAATTCTTTCTTCACCTCTAAAAACTTGCCAAAGCAATTACGCTCTTTTCGTCCGGCAAACAATTTAATTCTCAATTTCTTAATTGAATCTCGACGTCATAAATCCGCTGCAGTGCAGTTCTCCTCCCGCCGTCCCACATTGCACCCGAGAATTGTCTACTTCTCCTTGGCGCGACCTTATTGTCTAAACCTGAGCCGCAGGAGAAATCCAACACGAAAGTGGATAGTCACGAGTCTGCCGTGAAAATGGATACGAAAGTAGGGTTTCACATTACCCCGTTCCAATGCGATAAACAGACAAAGAGAGAGAAAGCCCAACAGCTTCACGTTATTCAGCTGCTGAAACATTTTCACGACAGTGCTTACAAGAAACGTTAAGCTGCGTCAAGCAATTAACAAACGCCGGTTAATCTCCTTACCAAAACTCCCGTCTTTATCTAGGAGAAAACCTGAAATTTCTTCTATAAAGCTTCTTTACAACAAAAGCGACAACAACAGCGCACAATCTGCTGTTGCACTCTCTAAACCAATCTCTTCTACCTCTTAGGTGAAAAGCAACGGCAACAGCGAACCCCAATCCACCAAATGTTAACACTTGGGCTGTCGCCGCTATTACAAATAAAAACTTTTAAGTAACGTCGGGGGTGAGTGGTGTAGGTAATTTGATACGGCCAACCCCAGATAATTAATGAAGGGATGAAAGGGTGAAGGGAAAGCAAAGAGCTCAAACCGCGGGTCAGCAGTAAGTGTTCCCCACCGCAAAGTAATGGTTTTCGTTCATACTCCGAGAGTGAATCAATTATTTGGGGAGAAAAGGGGGAAACCATGAATTCCACCCTTGTTCCGGGAGTTTTTTTTTCTAAAGAAGAATAATCAAATTATCCTCCGGCACAGAGAAAACAAATCAACGTGATGGGCTAAAACATTTCAATCCCCGAGGGGGTCGGGGGATGAAGGGGGAAGGGCATGTCAAGGGCCTTGAAAATATTGCTTTCTTCAAAGGCTCCGACTCGGAATTTATCATTTTGCGGCTCCACTTCTTCACCGAAATGAAAAAATGTTGGCATCCAACTCGAAAACTTCGTCGGGATTTCCTCCCCGGTGCCTCCCCGCATCCCCGCAAAGGGCGGAAAGCAGAAGATGCATTTCCCAAACAAAGAAAACCAACAAAACTGTCAAAGGGAACAATGGAAATAAATAAAAGCCTTTAAACGGGGGGAGAGGAGGCGTTTTAGTCAGAAGAAGAAGTGTTTCCGCTTTGCTGTCGGTTTTCCGTGCATACCAACAGGATTTCTGACGTAATTACCAACGCATCTAATCTGACAACAAGCGTTTTCCTATTATATACTCTGGTTAAATGACTGACATTTCTTGTGCAGTTTTACGCCGCCGACTTTGAGGAGGAAAAACAATACAAAATAACACGTAATTTTATTACCACTAGGTGTTTATCTCAAAGAGATTACGTAATGCAACTGTATTTAAACATAATAAATTACTATACAATTATCCGCCTCTCAGGTTTCAAAAACATACAGATTATTATTGTTATTTAGTCATAAATAATATATTTATAAAATATATAATAAACATAGCGACACTAAGGAAAACGTTAAAAAGTAAATGAAAAGCAGTCAAGCGGTGAGTAAAAAATAACTAAATAAAAAAACAATGATAACAGCCCAAATAATAACTCATTCAGATAAGTTGGGCAGACAATAATTAGGTAAAATAAGTAAACAATAATGGGATAAAAATAAGACAAAATAAATAAACTGGAAGGTATAAATATCCACAAAACAACAACAGAGTCAGAACTAATCATTTTATTCATTCAGGCAAAGCTCTGCAGCCGCAGTGTTTGCATTGCAAAAAAGGATACAGCTTTCATTTTCTTGGGGGAAAGGGGGTCTTCCGAATCTTCCCTCGGCCCGGATTTTGCGGTGAAAGTACAAAGCATACAAGATTTAACGTGGTCCACGGGTTTCAACCCCCTCCGCGTTAGGGGGTGAGACACTTCCGAAGTGTTTTTTCGTCCGGGAAAATGACTGTTAACTTTTTGAGACACCTGTGGCCCTCCTCCTGTTTATTTCATTAGGAGAATGCACGGTCACGAGCTCTCCCCTTTTCTGTCCCTTAAGAAAGGGGTGATTTGATTAATTTTCAAATCCCCCGCTTTCTCGCGAAAGCCTGCAGCGGCACGTTTCCTCGGATTTTGCTTTCACTAAGCGATATTAAAAAAGTTTAAATTCCTGCAGTGTGCCATTTCGAGAACTACAAATACCCCGAATGCATTTTCCCCTCTCCCAACCTCCCATGATTTTAACTTCTGAACAAAACATCGCCGGCGACGTCCGAGAAACTTTCCTGATGCGATTTAAAGAGGAGCCATTGCTTTTAAAATTCCAGTCAGCAATTCGAGATTTGCCCGCCCGTAGAAACCACAAATGGTCTCACATCCTATCATTACACATTTCATTTTTATGGCCTTTTTAAGTCATTCTGGGGGATGAAAACGAGACAGGCACGAATCGATACCGATGGCGACGGGCGTTTGATTTTGCGTGAAAGAGAGCGACAGCCACCACAGGATTTTATCCCGAGGGAACCGTTTCGTGTAAGAGGCGGTTGTTGCCCTTTGCGGACGGGTAAAAGTGAGGAAAATAAAAGAAAGCATGCAAATGTCGCAATTAATAGGTTCAGGTCTGTTGGAGTCACTTCTGCTTGATACCAGAATGACCGGGAGGGATCAGAATGATCTTCGCATTATATTTTGTTTTGCTCATTTAACTCTGATTGAAAGTTATGCAATTACACCGAAATTATTATATTACTTCAAATATTTGGTTAGCACGAAAGCATTCAGTAGTCGTTACGATTTTGCACCTAAAGCAAACTCCTCCAAAAGTCTGTCATGTCTCCATCAGAAGGAAAGGATTGTCTGATTGTTCAACCTAAGGGCAACGACACTCTCACCAGCTGTTCCCGACAGCGAAATCCCACGTCAGCGAAATCGATTCCAATCAACCCCGAAAAAACAAAAACAACCTCGGGGGGTTCATCTCGTCAAATTGCGGCTTCATTTATCATCCTCCTGTCACTCGTCGCACCCCTCCACCCAATCGCCTTAATCGACACTCGATTAAGGGAAGAACGCACCCCAACCCTTAATTTCATGGGGATGAATCTCACCTTTACCGTTTCCTTCACTCATTTCCGGTGAAAGTCATTTCCTTTTCTTTTTCCACCTTCCCTTTAACTCTGCCCGGAAGAATAATCGCTTGGATATGATAATAAGGCTATATTTTACACGTGCTCCCCACCTAGGCCTCCCCGCCCTGACTCCCTTTAAACTCTGCTTTCCTTTTTTTTTTAAGCTTTATTGTTTTTTTCGAAAATCGGATTCTGTTTACAAAGAATGACTTCGGGGGAGAAAAAATGTCGCTCTGTAAGTCCGCGATATTGGATTTTTCTTCTGATTCTGAAATTTTTATCATAAAATGCTAAGAGAAGGGGAGAGTTCGGCGGTTGTCAGAAGTCTACGAAGTCCAACCCTCTTTTTAAGGGTTGACAGACTCGGTCTTGAAGTGTATTTTAAAGTGAAATATGTGGCTGAGATAAAATGTCGTCAACCCTTAGGGGCAAACCCCTGCGCCCTCTCTGCAAATTGGGGTGCAACACCGACAAACTGCCACTTCTTAAAAAAGAGTTGATGAATAACCCGGATAATGTTCCGGAGAAAAAAATAAAAAGTTTTTGATTAATTACGAAGTTTTAAAACAAATTCGGCCGGAGGACAACTAAGATTGTTTAAAATGGTGCGGTAGGAAGGATACCGCAGCCATCCGTATTCATTTAGATTTGTCGTTTCGCGGATTTCTCACTTAACTCCATCACATTCTCAACAATTTATCATGGACATCATTTATTTTCTTCACTGATTAAGAGAAACCTCGGTCGAGAAATGGAAGAGAGAAAGAGAAAGAGTAAAAGAAATTGAAAGAAAGAGAGAGAGAGAGAGAGAGATAATGAGACACGACAAAGAAAGGGGAAGGAAAAGAGAGAGTCTGATTAAAAGAGCTAATAATTTTGGGGTTTTCGTCTGAAAGCAAGAAGTCTTCCCCAAATCCGATTGGGGTGATTGCCACTCCTTTCCCGAGTTTCTCCGTCAGAACCCACTCCGTTCGATTTCATTAAGGGTAGCAGCCTGTTTTTTGAGTTAATTTATTTGACCACAATTGCAAATGTAGTTTCCGGCAAGATATGTCATGACAAAAATTCAGAGATATCTAAAACCGGAAACGAAGACAGGAGGAACGGTCAACATTTATGGCACCGCAGGGTGGTGATTAATTGGTGGTTAAACTCAAGCTCACTCGGAGAGAGAGCAGATGAATTTATATGTCGGAAAAAATAAGTGATACCGGAAGGAGCAGGGGAAGGGTGGAGGTGATCATGTAAAAGGAGAGAGAGGGTGGATATAAATTAAATTAACGTGACAGTTGTGAGGAATATGAAGTGTTTCCGCCGCATGTAAATTCTCGAGTACTTCGCCCAGTTATGGTAGCCCAATAATTACGCAGGTGGAGATGAGAGGAGCGTTTCTTTAGGGATGAAAGGTCAAAGTTTGAGTATTTATCTTCCGCAGAGATCATAAACGAGTTTTTAGATGAGGCTTTACTTTTCTGAAGTTATAACACACTTAATTTCGTACATTTCATTAATGAGTTAATGCATTAATTAATTTTAATACAATACAATAAAACTGTGATATAATAAATAACTTTGTATTGATATTTTAACCCTTCAAATTTTAATAAATTAAAAATTTATTAAGAAGATATCCTAAATTTTTCAAACGGCTTAATTAGTCCGAGAGTTATAACTTATTTCTTTATCAAATTATAATTATATTATAACCTATTATTACTTTTTAGTAGGATTCTGTGATTTGCTACAAATCTTTCTTCCAAAAGTTCACAAACTTTAGAACTCCATTTGGGTTTTCTTATTTTTATAATTTTTAATAAAGCATCTGAAACTTTCGAAACAGATTTCTACGGAAACATACAAAATCATTCGTTTTAATTTCATTAACATTTGCTATCAATTTTATTAGAAGAAAACCCCCACTGGCAAAAGAATCCGAAAAACCTGGTTTTTGCCCCCGTAAAAAATTTAAACTCGTGCAACACATGTGCAATGCATTAACTGAAACATTTGCGCTGCAAAGAAATTTTTTCTTTCTTGGGCTAACGTCAGAAATCACCCAAGTTTCATCACAAATAAATTTAGAACACAAAGTCCCATTAACCCCTTCGGGAGGTCTGACTTTTATGATTAATGCCGGCTCATTTCCAATTTGGTTATTCGAGAAAAAACTCACATTCGAATCTCCCTAGGAATTTCACCCTCGTCACCCTCTTGAAATTTACAAAAAAATACGAGAAAAATGTTTGATAACATTTTCTTACCTGTTTACATTGTATTTTACAATGAAACGTGATGATAAAACAAATCCACATTGATATTCCTTTCGGTTAAGGGCCTGTCAGCACACAATGATTCCCACACACAGCGCCCTGCATGTTAATTGCTACCGTGAATTTAATTAACATTATTTTTTAACGACAATCGTTATGTGGGTCAACTGTCAGGCGTCCATTAAGGATGGTGGCCATCTTGTTTACTACTCTTTAAATCACTCACTTCTTTATTTAAAAATTAAATCCCTGTCTTAACACCGTCGATTTTCCGGCAAAGAAAACGGTGATTCAAATGCATTTATAATTCGCGAGAATTATTTTCACTGTTCTGCCACTCGTTACGTAAAAATAAGAGAGAGTTAAAATGTAAATAAAGCAATCCAAATGTAGATGAAAACTCACTGCAGTTGTCAGAAGCTGCGCAGCTGAGATGCGACGTTGCCAAATGCTCGACTTCTCGTTTGAATTTCCCGCCATTTTATTCAACAGATTGCACGTTGCTTTAGAACCACGAACTCGTTACTGACGTATTTTTTTTTGTGAGGAATTTAAATTTTCAAAATGTGATTTTAAAGGTACTTTCGAAGGCTTTTTTTATTTAATTAATATCAATTTTTATAGTATTAAATTAGCTTACTTTTATGTTTGACCTTTAGGTATTAATTTTATCTTTCACACTTATCAATTGAACTGGTTGTTATCATTTTCTGTTAAATTTTGAGTGGGAGAAGATAATTTTACAAACATAAAAACCCTGCAGTGGTGTTTTTGAATTCCCATGAAGTGCATTAGTATCTTAGTTTTAGGAGGATTCGAGTTGCTGAATATACAGCTAAACAAAGTTATTATTCCTTCGCTTTTTTGTAATGATTTTAAATACAAAAATGTTTTTGCATAATTTTTTACATTTTTTATTTTAGTAGAACAACTGCCTTGGCGTTTTGATTTGCAGTAAATATGTGGAAAATAGAAGGAACAAAACTAAATTATCAAAATGAATTTGTGCATCCCACTGTTTTGTTGCAAGGTTAACTTCGATTTTTTGAGATAATACATAAAGACAAGATATAAATTCCGTGAAAAACTTTGAAGAAAACTTATAACAAAATAGTGCATTTAAACAAAATACTGCGCTAATAAATGTGAAAGTTAATGAAATTTGCAGTTCAAAAACCGTTAAAGTGAAATAAATAAATCCATAGAACTGTAGTTTTCCTTGTGCATTCCAGATTAATAACACTCTATGGTGTATTGTCATGGCGTCTGTTTTTCTGTTAAATCGTACCGTTTTAATCTTTAGTAAAAACTCCGGCATAAAAAAAAATATACACAAATACTTTTGTTATGCCAGTGTTAATAAATGTAAAATAAACTCTCAGTCATCACTAAATAAAAAATTAGCAAAATCATTTAGCGAATTTAATCACAAAAATATTTATAAGAGCAACTCGATTAGTAAAAGGGTACGGAACTTTTTTGCTTTTACTTCTTTTTTCCTTGATCGACGGCAGAATATGAGAACTGGGCTGGCGAAATAAAACCCTCTGTTATCTTTTCTTTCAGATTCTCTCATCGTCTTCTTTCCAGTCCCAACATACCACATCCGGAAATGATACGACACTTAGGAAGAAAAATTTACCCTTCATTGAAAGATTTCTACCTCCAAAAAGAGATTGCTTTCATCCGGGGGTTTCATCACTATCCAGGGATCAGATAACCTTCAAGACTCCCACTGTTGTTACCAGCAATGACATGATCAAAGCCATGATGGCATATATTTGGCCCAAGGTAATCACTTAACCCTGCTTTATTTGAAAATGTTCTTTTATATTTTTCAGTTCTTTTTATGCTTCATGCATTATTCTGTTTCCTTTATGACCTCTTCTTGAATGCACTTTTTCCTTCAATCTTAATTTGTTTTAGGATGATCATAAAATTCGGCAAAGAGTGGCAGTAGCCTTGGGTTTATTGGTTGGGGCAAAGGTTTTAAGTGTGTCAGTTCCATTTTTATTCAAATATGCCGTTGATGGATTAAACACAGGTTTAAACATGAACACACCAGTGGATGCTCTGCTAACTGCTTCAACCTCTTTAATGATTGGATGTTAGTGTAACTATTATCAGTCATAGATGAAATTTCAAAAGGATTTTAGCAAATATGCTAATATTATCTTTTGTTAACAGATGGCATTGCCAGGGCAGGAGCTGCAGGGTTTAGTGAGTTGAGAAATGCTGTATTTGCCCAGGTGGCCCAGCATTCTATTAGGAAAATAGCCAGGAATGTATTCCTCCATCTGCATTCTTTAGATCTGTCTTTTCATTTGTCTAGACAGACTGGTGCTCTTTCAAAGGTGATTTCATTGCAGTTTTAGTTGGACTTTTTATATTTATTTTCAAAATATAATCTGTTGAGATGGGATTTCAGACCATAGACAGAGGCAGCAGAGGGATTAATTTTGTCTTAAGTGCAATGGTATTCAATGTAGTCCCAACAATTATTGAGTTACTTCTAGTCAGTACAATTCTGGTGAGTATGACTACTTCCTTTTATTGGGTTTTGTTATTAATTGATATTCCCATCAATAATCTCTGCCTTTTTGGGTGACTTTTTTAAATGTAAACTCATATGTGTGGGAAAGAATGCCTATACTAAAAAATATTGATAAAATAATTACAATACAAAGAAAGGCTCTATAGGAAGAGTCAGTTGCAGAAAATGTTACAAATAAACTGCAAGTGAAATATACACAAATAAATGAATACAACAAAATGATATACAAATAAAACTTTAAGTTTCTTTTTATCCATCTTTTACCTTCTTATTTTTCATTAAGGAAACAAAGTTAAAATTTGTCAAAATTTTAGGGCTGGCGTTGCGGCATTGAATTTTCGACCGTAGCGCTCTCTTGCGTGGGAGTTTACGCGCTCTTCACATTAGGAATCACTCAGTGGAGGACCAAATTCCGCGTTTACATGAATCAAGCTGAAAATGACGCAGGGAACAAAGCAGTCGATTCGTTGATCAACTATGAAACGGTTAAGGTAATAAATTTTCTGTAAAGTATAAGTTCGAAGAGATTCGAACCATAAGAAACAGAATCTACTCATCGAGTAGTACATTTATTTTGGATCCAAAAAGTAAATTTTTTTCAGTACTTCAATAACGAGAAGTTCGAGGCCGACCGATATGACGAAGCTTTAAAAAAGTACGAAGTGGCCAGTCTGAAAACCTCCACCAGTTTGGCACTGCTCAACTTCGGTCAAAACGCCATTTTCTCCGCTGCTTTGAGCGTTATCATGGTGCTGGCCGCCAGAGAAATAGTTCAAGGTAGCCCTCGAGAGATGTCGGAAATAATTATTATCTTTTATCCCTATCCCCATCCATTTCCCTGAATTTTTCTTCTTTCCAGGAAACATGACGGTCGGAGATTTGGTGATGGTGAACGGTTTGTTGTTTCAATTGTCAGTCCCGTTGGGATTCTTAGGTTCGGTGTACAGAGAAGTGAGGCAGGCCTTGATCGACATGCAGACGATGTTTATACTGATGACGATGGAAGCCAACATCAAAGTAAGATTGATTTGTTGTCCTCATCGGATGAGGGATGCTGGTAGAAAAGGATTTTTCATTTCAGAGCACAGAAGGAGCGAAGCCTCTTGCGATAAGCCAGGAAACGGCCTCGATTGAATTTCGGAACGTTTTCTTCCAGTACGAGCAGGGGAAACCCATTTTGAGAAATTTGTCTTTCAAAATTCCCGCGGGAAAGAAAGTGGCCATTGTTGGAGGGTCCGGCTCTGGGTATGTTTTCTCCTTTGATCCATTTGTTGAGTCTTAATGTAACTTTTAGAGAGCTCATAGATACGAACAACAGATGCTTTTGCCGCAACTAAAAACTGAAATTCGTTTCCAGAAAAACTTCGATAATTCGGCTGCTTTACCGGTTTTTCGAACCTGATTCGGGAGAAATATTAATAAACGGGCAAAACATAAAAGACATTGATGTGGAGTCGCTGCGGAGGAAAATCGCGGTCGTTCCGCAGGACAGCGTCCTCTTTCACGACACAATTTTCTACAATTTGCATTACGGGAATTTGAACAAAAGCAAAGAAGACGTTTACAGAGCGGCCAAACTGGCGGACCTTCACGAAAGCGTTTTGCAATGGCCCAAAGGCTACGAGACTCAGGTATTTTCCTCGAAATGTTTCAAATCTCTGGGTGTAAACACAGGTAACTTTCGTAGACTCTCTTGTTAAAGGCAATTTGGTAACCATTAAAAAATTGAACACTTCGAACGAAATGTACGAAAAAAGTCCCGTAAAAAATGGAAAGTTACTCATGACTCGGACTAACATTTTAAAGGATAATCGAAAAGGACATGATCATCGTGGTTTTGGAATTTATTTCAGGTCGGCGAGCGGGGACTGAAACTGTCCGGCGGGGAAAAGCAAAGAGTGGCCATTGCGAGAGCAATTTTGAAGGACGCTCCGATTCTAGTATTCGACGAGGCAACATCCAGTCTGGATTCCATAACGGAGAGGGTAGTTATTCATTCCACCCTTGCCATGGCTCTATTATTCGATCACCATTCTGACTCGTGTCTGCTTACAGCATATCCTCGATGCACTCAAAAGAGCCACAGAGAACAGAACATCCATATGCATTGCCCACCGGCTCTCGACAGTGATGGACGCCACCGAAATACTCGTGCTGGACAAGGGCAAGGTGGCGGAGCACGGGACCCACAACGACCTCCTCTCCAAGAAGGACGCCCTCTACTCCCAGCTCTGGCAGAAGCAGCAAATGGTGTTTCCCCCGCCCGCCGCATGATCGGTCTCCTTTCCTGGATTTTTATGTTAATTATTTTGTAATTATTATTTTTTTGATTCATAGTTTTAATTGGCGCTGCAACGCGGCGCCATTTTGTTTGTTTCGGTGGGAGGGGAACGCATTTGTTGCGTGACCACGGATGAAAATACTTCGGGTTCGATTACGATTTAACAGAAAAACTTTAATAAATTATTTATTTTCAAAACATAGGTCTGCTCGACCTTGATTTTTAGTGCTTTTATTCCAACGCTTAAGTTTGAAAATAATGGCAGAGTAATTTTCAGTGAATGATCGAACTGATTTATGTAAGTAAAATATCTCGAGCGCTGAAGAAAATATGTTATATATTGTATTTGATTACAATGAGATTTGATATTAATGTCTGACTTTAGGAGGATTTACTGAAGTTCCCTCGCAATGAAGGTAACTGTGGGGATACACAGAAAAGACGTGTAGAGATGCTTTTAATGAAATTAAAAAAAAACAAACTAAAAATTATTTCGAATATACTTCGCACGAACACCCATTGTAATGCATAGAGCGGAGCTATTGGTAATTAATAGCAAATCACTGAAGGAAATTTAAGCATTGGTAATGTTGCCCTCTTTTTTCCTGTTGTTTCTTGGATATTATTTTGGCGAAGTTGCTAATAAACGGTTGCTTAACGATTTTTGTTGGGGAGAGCCTTTTCTGTGAGTTTTTATCCTTTTATATAAGTCTATAATTAAATGTCCTTTAACAGTGCTTAGTTTTTTTTAGACCGATGTGTCCGTGAATGGACTAATCAGCCTAAAACCCTCACGCTTTAAAATAAGTGAAAATTATTTTCGGCGATTTCGGGCTTCATTCAAAGTGATAATTGCGTTTGTTATTTTAACCCTACGACTACCGAGAAAAAAACTTCGCGCGAACTCCCAACTGGGTCTGATAGACCCACACATTAATTTTTGCTTTTTAAATCATTTTTTAATACTTTTTTTCGTTCGTGGCTTTTGCATTGGGTTAATATTTTTTAGATGAACAATCAAATCTAAAAATACTGACCAAATTTCATGGGTTTCATAATTAAAAAAAAAAATATCCATCGTTCTCAACTCACTAGCCAGGCAAATTATCTCATTATTTTTTCTCTGTCGTCTATTTCTTTGCACAAACTTCTAAAATGAGACCATTTCACGTTATACTCAAAACACAAAACCCAAAATTTATTCCCATTTTCAACAACTTTGAGGGAAGTTAATGTTTGGATGGACAGTGTTCCCTTAACAGTGCCCAACTGCTCCCTTATCGCCCCACCATCATTCTTCAAATAATTATTCTGCACTTCAAAACATTCCCTTATTGGCTTTTTAATTGTTTTAATTAGTGTTTAATTCCAAAAAATGAAAAAAAAATATTTTTTGTCAACCCTTTTCCACTCTCAGTTGCAGATACAGAACTGTCGCCCACCTTGCCCACAACACATTTCGTTCATTATTTTCAGACCAAACTTGCATCTACTAAAGTCCCATCTTCTACCATTTCATCTTTTCTATTATAAAATACATGTTTTCATGTGAATTACCCCATAAAATGTTAATTATTCCTCACCATCAGATATTATGTAGTCAATGTCACAGTTTCCTTCAGTATTATCGCTGGACTGACTTGGAATTCTTCTAAATCCGCTATTTGGGGTCTTCTGAATTTCTTTCAGTTTTTAAACATTTATTAGCAACGTTTATTCATAAAAAGGCCTCACACAAATACACAAAGAACCCTAAAAACACCAAAAGACAGTACTCACTATGGACGCGAATGAGAAACTGAGTCGAGAATTTCTTTAGGGTCGAAGAGGGATAAGATAGGTTTTTTGACAACAAGAAACAGTGGAAGTGATTGTTCTCACTTTATATCAAGTTATATTCTGATGGTCTGGCACAAAAATATCGGAATAAACAAACAGTGGAGCCCCGCAAAGTGAGAATATTCAATATGGGTCTCTCAGACCCAGTTGGGAGTTCGCGCGAGAAAATTTATACCTCTCAAACCGTTGGACCAAATCTGAGATAGTTATTAAAAAATGATAAAAAACATAAAAATAGACAAAGTGAAGAAGTTAGAAGAAATAATATTCACAAATAACTGAAAAAATGGCAAAAGAGTACTGCGACTGGGTCTCTCAGACCCAGTTGGGAGGCGTAGGGTTAAAATGAGAGAAAGTTTGGAAATGAAGACCTCCGGCAAAGTTAACTACTCAAAGGACTTTCAACCTTCAAATCAATCAATTAAAGGTAACACAGTACCATTGTCAAAGAATCACAGACCAGTGATTTACATTTACACGTAGTGAAATACATTTCATAATTCGAGGTTTACAATGCACTTTTTACACAAAAAGGAATTTTTTTTACAAATCTAAATACATTATTTTAAATGCGGAAACGGCGCCGCAGAACGCCAAAAATGAAGCCACGCTCACGACTGCCGTCGTTGTACCCGCCCAATGAATTATGGTGCCCATGCAGAGAGCCAGAAGGAACTGTGCCAGAAACACCATACTGCTGACTATGCCGACATCCGTCCCCAGTCCTCTCGGTCTCGACACCGATTTCGCTTTTCCGCTTTCGGTGAGTTCAAACTGGCGAAGAATTCTACATTAGAACATGTCACCTAGTCCTCACTGGGGTTTATATTTTTCTCAGATGGACGCAGATTCAATGACGCGAATCTTTCTTTTTTTCCATATTCTTTCATATTCTTATTTATACTCTTTTTTATCCCTTCTGTATACTTTCTTTCCGTCTAATAGGCAAATAGCGTTTTTCCTTGTTTTTTCAGGTCCTTTAGTACCGTATAATTTTTCAGTTTCTGCGCCCATCTCGACTATTTCATCACTTACCACTCCATTCTCGTGATAATGAGCGACTAACAAATACGGCACAGTGAACAAAGTCGAGTACATGATTCCCGCCGTCCACGAAAATAATATCACCCCAACTTTCCCTTTCATCAAGGCCAAGAGCAGCATTCCAACGGAATAGATCAGCAACCCTCCGATGTACACCTTCTTCGCTCTGCAAAACTCAAAGTCAGTACAAAAGGCCGACCGCCGGTGACGCAATGAAGAAACCTTACCTGAACCTTCTGATGAGTGCGTCTATGATGAGGGAGTAGCACGAACACGAGAGGGAGTACATGGCCATTCCCCAGCATCCGAATCGTACCCCTTCCTGGTACCTCTCGTACTCCGGCGAGTGAGGGGGTGCCTGAAAGAAGCGGAGGTGAGTGGCGAGGAGGGAAGAGTGGTTAGTAGCTTTATTGCTCGGGCTTACAGAAGGGTCGCCGTCGAACACCGCCTCCCCCACAAAGTCGGTGAAGTACAGCGAATAGCAGACGTGCGACATCCAACAGAAAAGGTTCGTCAGGCAGACCAGCCTCAAGGACTTCGGCATGAATATTATCGAGAGAAGATATTCCTTAAGAGATGGAATTTCCGGTTCCGGTTCCGGCTCCGGTTTCTGCAGATGATTATACAACTTATATTCCGCTTACAATATTATAATATGAGAGGCAGACTTTTTACCTGGGTTTGGGTAAACCATATCTGATCGTTTTTCCCATTCAGTTGCGTCTCCTGCACATCCCTTTCGTTTGAAACATTCGTCGCCCCGTAAACAGCCCCTTCTGCGTTCGAAGGGGTTATTCTCACCCCTTCAAGGTTTCGGTTTTCCATCACCTACACATGCAACATTCTTTACCATATTGTCTTTTCGGGTGGGGGAGACGCGTTGCGGTACCTTTTGATTGTGCTTGTTCCATTCCTTGTGCAGCAATCCGAGAGGGATTTCCTTGAATGCGGTCACTGTGAAGAGCACGCAGATGACGAAGAGGATCGTTGTGAAAGTGAACACCGCTCGAACATGGCCGCCCAAATACTCTCCTGGAAGGAACATGTGTGTTTGACTGCTTGATTCGGATCGAAAATAAAATTGCCTGAATTCCTGGACATTTTGTGGAGTTTTCCATTTATTTATTATTTTATTAATATTAGCAGGCGTCCATTTCCGCCACTTTCATTAATTGTTGCACTCGAAGAGCAAAGCCTCATCCCAATTGAGAAATTCATTTTTAAAATCTGCCAAATAATGACAAAAGCAACGTCTTATTTCCTCTAAAAGAAGCAACTCATTCATTCAAGTTTAATTAAACGTCGGGGGAAAACTAAACGGATTTTCCGCTATAATACGACAGTTTCCCTGTGGGTTCGCAGGGGTTTTAAGTCTGAAATAATGAGGTTGTTTGCTCGCGAGGGGAGGATCACTCACCGATGATCGTAACGTCCCAGTTGACGGCCCCCAGGGCGTAGCCGAAAAACCCCCCAAGTCCCGCCATTATCGTGAAAGTGCTCAGGCCTCGAGCATGGTCCTCTGCAATGGAAAATTATCATTTGTTAACGTAAAATGTTTTAAATAATTATTTACATAATTGGGCCAGCTGAAGGGTGTGACTCCAGACTCACCTGGGAGGGCTACATCCAACAAGTACGCCCTGGCAGGACTCTGACACGAATCCGCGTCAAAATCTAGAAGAACAGTACCCAGTACCGTGAAGAACACCCCCCATGGATGCGAATACTGCGCCTCCGGCACAGTGAGATCCAGTAGGCCGTCATCATGCGTCGTGTCGTTCATGTCCCTCGGAGGATAAGTATCCCCCAACGCGTAGCCGATTTCCTCCCCGTTGGGCACGAGCACAAGTCCTGGAAGAAGCAGCAACCGTCGTTCAGGGGGCCGACAGCGCGACAGCACAAGCTACCCACCGAGGAGGACCCCTAAAGACAGGAGGAGGATGAAAGGTCTCCGCCTGCCGAGGGTGAGTTTGCATCCGTCGCTCAAGGAGCCCAGAATGGGGGTGACGAAGAAGCCGAGGAGAGGGCTCAGGCCCCAGATCATGGTCATGTGCTGGTGCTGCACCCCTATTTTGAGAAGGGTCGGGGACACGAATGCTGTTTCAGCTGCGTAGCTGAATTCTATGCCCATAACCGCAGCGCTGATTCTCACCAACTCGGTCCTGGTCTTGCGCCTGTTTAGGGTTTTTATTAGTGTAATGATTGTTAATTAGTGTAAAATTTTAAATTAATAGGCCTAACGGCGGTGTGGAAGGACTCGGGCAGTCATGAAACAGCGCCAGCATCCTTGGGATAACCTCTCTCATAACCTTGACCAAGTTACATTGAGGATTTCGTCAGCTTCGGCTTTATCACTTCAAACAACAATCGTCCTAACGTCAACCTTTGGGTAAACACTTTTCTGTCGAAATGCAGAGTCCCGCAGCAACAACAGCTCTACCTGTATATGTGGGGGTAGTCGTCGAGACTCCTTTCGGACACTTCCGCGGGGGCCTTGGGTGCCCCACTGGGGCGGTCCTCCTTCCACCGCTCGTACTTCTGCTTGAGGCGATCCCTCATGTCGTGGAGTCGCCCGTAGAAACCTTGGTATTTATGGAGTTTGTCTGCCATTTCGCTCTGCAAAGGAAAGGTGGGTTTAATGGACGCCTGAGAGTGTAGTTCTTTGATTTTGGGGCTCCATTTTCAGATAAAAAGGCGATTTCTGTGAAGTTTTGAGAATGAAAAGGTAAGCGCAATTTAATTTTATTTTTAATATCTTCAATCATAATCTTCTTACTTTTTATACTCATTTTTTTAGTTCATTTTTTGAATCTTTTTTCCACTCTAAAAATAATTTATTTTTTAATAGTATTTTTTTGGTGCATACATTTTTTGTTTAATGTATGTTTAAATACATTATATAAAAAAATACATTTAATAATAATATATTTAAATTGTTTCAATTGCAATTCCTGAATACATAAATTATAAATAACCCAAACAGCCATGGAGAGAAGCTTAATTGGAATAAGAAAAATTAACATAATAAAAAATATAATAATTAGTGAGGAAGACAAAAAGCAAGATGGGAAGAAAAGCTCGTGAAATCGTGGGCAAGAAAGTGGTACAACAGAGCTGCAAATAAGTTGGGAAAGGCATTTGCCCAACAACTGAGCCTTCGATGATATACTATTTGCAAAGAAAAAAACCTGTAAAACAAATAAGGAACCCAATACAGGTTATTATTATTTAAATTGTTACCCTTTTCGGGTCTTAAAATTGGTAAAATACATTAAATAATCATATGTTAATGCTCTTAATTAATCTGATCAAACATGTGATTGACACGTTTAGGGATTATATGATATATCACTTGACTCCCTTATCTTTTCGATAATCATTCTTTTTTGTTTTTCTCCCGCCTAATCCGACAGCGGAAGCTCATGGATTAATTAAAAATCTTTTTAAATTTATTAGCAATATTTTCTTAGGTTTTTAATTTTTGCGGTTTGTAATTTTGATTTTTTTTAAATATTATTCGTGACGGAGGCGCTTTTGCCCGATGTAACCTTACGATTCTTCAAAAGAAAAAAAATAGGAAAGGGGGAGGAAGAAGAAGAGATAGAAAGAATAGGAGAGAAGAGAAAGAATAAAAAGAGAAACAGAGAAAATGTAGAGAAGAGAATATAGAATGAGAACAAGAGAATGTAAATGATTTGTTGAGTTTATTTAAAATGTACTTAAAAGGAATTAAAATGAGAGTATTATTATTATTTTATGTATTTTCACGAATTATTTATTTGTTCACTCGTCTATTTTAATTGCATTTTGTATTTATTCAACATTTTCTATAACTAATTCTGAAAGCGCCATTTTCACGGCGTTCTTCCACTGCCTTCACTTACCCCCTTCACACCCGTCACTCACAATGTCCACACACCAAATCATTTCGCTTTTACCTCCCTAGTCGCGTGCACACCGACACAACCCGATGGCTTTCCTTTATCGCTTATCACTCAACAACTCGCCGCCAAGTCCATACAAACTTTATCTATGGCCGTCGATAAACAAAGGAAAGTTCTCTCGCAGATCCCTTTTGGGAATCTCCTCAGATAATAATAAATTGTTTTCAATGGTTACTGTCGGCGAGGCAAATGACTCGTTCTGGGGTTAGTGGGGCGTTAGAACAGCGAACAGAACAACTGAATAGAAACCATACGAAACGTCTTATTTATTATTTTAAAATGTTGGTGTCGGAAAGGTTAAGAGGATATTCCGTCATATAAAACTGACCAATGAAATACTGTTATTATTATGATGCGATGACTTCCGAATAATTCCGACTTAAACCGGAGTCGCGGACGGACGTACGGACGTAGTCTGGGTTTATATATATTTCATTTTATACAAGGTTTTTTTATTTTTCTTATTTTTATTATTTTTCACTCAGTTTGACGTCAATAAATAAGAATTTTGCAGTAATATAAATTTAGGGATAATCTTTCGTACATTTAAAAAAAAATTAATTACTTTTCCTAACTTTAAATATTTCTTTCATACCCTTTACACTTATTTTTCATTCTTTGCATTTATTAAATGTATAACGCTCTGCTAAAAGCCGATACATTTATTACATAAATTTTATCTCCGAAACCTCATATCTCCAATTCTGTGTATAATAATTCTGCAGAAAAGCTGCCGATAATTACCGAAACCTTTGGTCGACGACTAGAGAATTTCCAAAATCGCCCTTTGCCCTTCAGTCACTCCTTGTCATTTCTTTCGGAGACAGAACGGATACGGTAACCTCGGGGCCGCGCTTGGATGACTGAAGCAGCAGGCTGTCGGAAGGACAGTGCGACAGGATGGAGCGCGCATGCCGACAGCATCGAAGGTCCATCGGCAGAAGGCGAGGAAGTGTTGAAACGAAATTGGCATTTAAATGGTTTATGGACGTGAATGAGTGGAAATAAAAAGACTCTGTTCCGAAGTGAAGTTAAATTTATTTGAAAATAATCTCGCTTTTATTGTCTTTTTTCACTTTGCTCACTTTCATTCGTTACTATGCTATTTATGTAGAATTTGTATTTGGAAACTGCAAAATGTGATTGATAAAAGCCTTCCGCATAAGTTAAACGTATAAAATATATAAAAACTTATTCAATTTATGCTTTTATTTTTTAAAGGAAGGAATAAAATTTAAAGAGCTCTGCTCAAAAGGCAAAAGTTAAAGGACTCACCTGAGGAGGCACAGACAAAGCGAAGCCTTGCAGGACACTAAACAAGACAAACAGGGCCGATGAAACCCCCGAAGTGCCCGATTACACCCTCTCCACCCAAAACCCCGCCACCCTTGGCCAACGTTTTCTAACCTTTCGGCAGTCGCGAAGAATCGTTGCATCATGCAAAGGCATTTCGGGTATGTCAGTCCAACCGAACCTGTTTTGTTGGAGTTTTTCGGTTGCAGAAGGATGAGGACATCGCTCATGAGGAATGTTATTGGTTCTCGAACCAAAAGGTGAGTGTTTCACTTTTATAAAAGTATAATATGTGAATAATAAATAACATAAATAAAATAATTTAAAGTGAATCTCTGTAGGTGGGGAATGTCTGGAATTGAATCCTAGTCCAGTTCGGACGCTCCGGTGCTGGGCAGCGCCAAGCAGAGCAGACCGCTCACTGCAACAGAAGATTAGTACAGGCTGAAGGATGTTGTAATTCCAAATTTATAATATCGTATTGTATAAAAAGAACGGTGCTAGAGCGCTTAAGAAAACCAACATACCAAATAGCATAGTCGAGAATAGGAAAATGGGTACTGCGCAGTTCATATCGATGAGGAATCCGAAAACCAAATTCCCCACCAATGCACCACCTCGACCGAATGTCAGCGACAGAGCAGCCGCCATCACTCTGAAAAACAGTTGAATTCAGACACTGCCCTAACCAGAGATGCAACCCTCTTTTTCTAATCACTCACCTCAGGTTCGTCGGGAACAGATCGACGACGATGCAGTACACCGTACTGATTCCCATACTCGTCAGCGCCTCGAACACACACGACAGCACTAGATTCTGCGTTGCCGTCTGCACGAAATACAACCCTATCGTGGCTCCCCCAGCCAGCAGCAAACTGAACACTGAAACACGCAACGGCGTTACTCCCTTCGCCACCCTTCGTTTTACCACTCACCACTCACCGAGGAAGAACTTCGCTCCCAGTCTGTGCACGCACAGGGGCAGCCAAATGCTGGTGGGAATACACGCCAACCCTATGATGAGAGTGTGCAGGAACACGGAGTCGTCGATGGGATCCCCACAGAACTGCTCTTCGATTCCTGTCGTGGTGTTGACGAACACTGAAGATACCTCACACACCGAAGAGGTCTGGTTGGGGTGGAGAATCTCGAACTCTTCGAACCGGTAGAACAGCTCCGGGAACCAGATCATGAGGGTGTAGTAGCTGCAACAGGAGCTCGGTGAGTGCGAGGCGACAGCAAAGGAGGCGACCCGACAGCAGTTACCTCGTGGTGAGTCCGAACTGTATCAGGCACGTGAGGACAGTGTACTTCAGGTGGGGGGACCTGCACAGGGCCTTCGTCTGCCACCATATTTCATCCACGAGGATCTTGAAATCCCTCCTTGTCTTTATCGTCTTTATACTCTTCACACTCGCGATGGACTGAACGGAAATGATGGACACGTTGCGGACCTTTTCTTTCAGGTACTTCACCTGAAAGGTTTGCGAATCAGAAAGGGTCGAACGAGGAAGCGAGCCGGGAAAGGCACTCACGGGGTAGTCCTCCGGAGGGTTTCCCGTGTTGAGGGCGTACATCTCCCTGAAGACGTTGAGCGCCTCGTCGAACATTTCCCCCTCGATGAGGTACTTGGGGCTCTCGGGGAACATGAGGAGCCAGAGTCCGAGAACGATGCTGGGGATGGAGCAGAGCGCGACGAAGAGGTTCCACGAGCGGAAGAGGAAGTGGTCGGACTCGTAGGAGATGTCGAGGGGGATGACCATCCAGGCGACCCCTGAAAGGGAGAGGGGATAGAGGGGTGGAGAGTGCAGGGGACGCGGGTGGCGTACCTGGAAGGGCGATGATGCCGACGGTCCAGAAGAGCTCCATCCAGCAGAGGATCTTCTCCCTGTACTTGGTGGGCTGGAACTCCCCGAGGTAGGGAAACACAATGCCCATTGTTCCGGTCAGTCTAGAATTTTTTTAACGGATATTTTTTTAAATTCTTCAGGATTTATAAATCACTTCTCATCAAACACTCACGCGAATCCCGTGAAGAACCTCAACACCACAAACACGACGAAGTACTGAGAAATGCTCGACGCCAACCCGCACACTCCGTCGAGGAGCAGCGTCGCCACCAGCACGATCTTCCTCCCTCGAGTGTCCGCCAAACACCCCCAGAAGTAGGACCCGATCACCATCCCTGCAACACCCCACACATCAGCCTCCCCTCGTCCCTCCCCTAGCCTCCCCTCACTCACCCAGCATGGGGGCCGCCGTCAACAACCCCTTGTCCTGCGAGGTCATCCTGAAATCGCACTGCGCGGAGGGCAGGACGAAGGACAGGATGGTGATGCCCAGGGCCGTGTCCGCATAAATGAGACCGCACACGAGGAGGAGGGTGTAGTGGAACTTGCCGAAACCTGGAGCAGAGGAAAGAGATGAGGGCGACAGCAGCAGTCGGTAAGCACAATGTATGTCATTTTGCTGACTGGTCAGGGGTGGGTAACTACTGGGGAGTATACTGCTTTGAATCGGTTGCTCGATAATCCCGAAACGCCCCCTGTCAATGTCCGCCTTGATCTTTGAGAATGGAAAAGCAAAGGCGGGCTTTGGGGGCAGTCTTCAAAGTGAAATTGGCAAAGCCACCTGGCGAAACTGAGGCCGGAGGGCATCGTGACCGGAAAATTGGGCATTACTCTCGGGCACCTCCCGCCCATCGGGGCCTAATCCTTGAGAATAATTAATTAATTGTGATTTATTTCTCTGGGAGATTTGTCTTCGAAAGGCCGGACATCGGGCACTCGGTTTGCCTTGGAATTGGCAACTTTTTTCCCTTGAATGGTCGCCGACCGGGTTTGGTGACCGCTGTCACCCACCTGTGCTCATCACCGCCTGCTCGAAGTCCGAGCCGATGCTTTCCGTGAAATCGAGACCTGAAACGAAATTGTTTTTTATTGGAATGAGTTGTGTGGCAGAGGGGGTTCGTACTGCATCTTTTCTCTTTCTCTTCTATTTTTAATGAGTGAATTCCCTGAGAAGTGTGTCCTAAACATGAAGTCGTTGTGAACTGTATAAAACAATAAAACTGTTTAAAACTCTCCAAACAGTTTAAACTGAATTATTAATATCGCAAGATAAGTAAAAATTTGTGCTCAGTTGCCCTAAGAAAGAACAGTAAAATGCGAAAAAAAGCCGTATTAATTTTAAATATAACAATACTGATAATTAGAGAATGTTTAAATTAGTTTCAAAATTTCTGAAAAACAGAATTCTTATTGGGAAAAATTGGTGATAATTGAGTATAATATTTTTTTAAAAATTCAGCGGTGCTGTGATAAATATAAAACAAACAATTAACTTGATCAGAACAAAGAATTGATTAAAAAAATTTAAGAAGCCATAGTTACTCAACTGAACAAAACCACCCTCTAGTTGGAAGAGATTTAGTCGGGGGGTGAATCCATCAACACCACCCCCTTTCACACTCACCCATCGTCCCGTCGCGAAGGAGACTAAACGCCGATGAAACCAACCACAGTCCCTCACTTCATCCCCAACAGTCCATACATATACGATCTTTCACTTCTTTTTCTGAACAACCCACTGCTGAAAGCGCTTTAGGGGTGGAAAATGGACAATTCAGCACTTGAATTCTCCACTTTCCCGAGGGGGGCGGTTCGGCCGGGGCCAAACTAACCACCCCTCTTTCATGGGGAGTTCCCCCCAAAGCACAACACCCTTACCCTAAACCGATTATTTGACTCCAAACACTTCACCTGCCAATTGAACCGATACTGAATGCAAATTGTGCTCGCGTACCTGAATTTGTTCTTATCGATAAGCGAACGATTGGCCGCTTCCTGCACGAGAGAGAGGGGAGGAAGCAGAGGGCGGCCACCATTGGCTGCCGCCAGGAAGTCGGTTGGGAGACCGACGGTCGCCAACCCTTCGCCCTCGGGGTTGCACAGGATCGAAGGGGGAGCGAAGACTGGTGAGGGCGCCAAAAGCTCCTCCCCGAGGGAACCTTGGCTGGTTTCCGCATTGGCGAAGAATGTCAATAACGATCGGCTCCCACAAATGCAAACAGGTTTCTGGGCTGTCCAGATTCGGGCAATGAGTGAGTGAAGCGGGCATTGTCTGTTATTCGTGTTTTGTTGTTGACTCGGATGGCGTGAAAGAAGTCACTTTAAGGCACAGGCGGCATGGCTCTTTGTGCAGGTTATTACCACCGAAGATTGTCACCCAGAAGAACTTTCCGAGCTGTCCATCGATTTGGATTTTATATTCAACATTGCAACAGCAATGAGCAACGAAATGAGGATCGATTGACCCTTGTCGCAGTTTCAAGAGGTTATTTTGATAGCCTGTTACAATACTTTACTTGCTTTGATAATGAGAAAGAAAAGGAGGTGTCATTTAACAGGATAAGAGCAAAGATTTTGCTGTGATAAGTTCATTTTAATCTTCATCGACCTCTTAAGACCTCTCAAAGAACTCTTTAAAAAAAATTGTAATACTTTACAGACGATGTATTAATGGGAATTAAATAACAAAAAATTTTATCAAAACAGGAAACATTGAATTAAATTTAGGGGTCAAAACGGCATTATTCGCCGTTACAGTGTTAAATAAATATTTTCAACCATTAAAAGGGTTTTCGGGTGAAATTTCATATATTTTAGAAATTCGAGTCCGGCGATTTTTTTTTTTTTGATTGAAGAATGAAACTTAAGATATTTTTCATAATTGGTCCGATCAAATTAGACGTTCAAGGTTACATAAGTTCTTAAGAAGCCGAAACTTTTGCGAAATTGTAGCAATTTTTGCCCATCTTTGAGACCAAATATTATAACTTTGTCATTGCAGATTTCTTTCTAACTTTGCTCGTTGAAAAGACATATCTTTAGCTTTCATTTTATAGAAATCATTCTAAGGGATAAAATTAGCTTGTCAAAGTGACAATGTTAAAAATGGCCACAAAATGGTCAAATGTCATTCGACTTTATGAATCGTTTTATCTCGGAAACGGCGACTCTTAGGAAAAAAATTACTGATACGTTTTTTGTAGATAATTAAACGCTCTATAATTTTCGTCTGAGGTGATGTTGCGATAAAACTTACCGTTTTGCTGAAAATGGCGAAAAACTAATTATTTATTTTCATGAGAATCCCATGTTTGGCTTAATTGGGTGAAATTTCATCATTTTATTTGAGAACCGATTAATTTTTCGAGTACTTTAGCTCGGTTATATTCTGTCGGTTTTGATGTTACTGGTATTTTGGGGAAAATATAAAAAAAATAAGGATTCTCCGGTAAAATTAGAGAAAAGGAATGAAAATGGCGACTCGGTGAAACCTGAGATTCACATCGATCGATCAGTAGCAACAGATTCAGGTGCCAACCTGCCGGCCCCGAAGAACCGTTACAGCCTCCGCCTTTCAAAGGCGATGAACGCCCCTCGACAACGTTCCTTCGGGCCATCGGCGGCCACTCCGCCTTCAGAGGCTTTTGGGAGGATAACAAACACCGGAAGGAGGCAAATCATTGCAAAAGTAATGAATTCAGCAAATCAAAGGAAAATAAAAGCGAAAAGCAGGTCCGCGACCTCCAACTCAAGGCGTTTATTTATTTATTTATTTATTTCGTTTCATTGTTGTATGTAGATTAAATCCAGTCCAATTCCGCCATCACCCGTCTCCATTTTCTCTCTTCCGCCGAATCCGCTCTCGTCTCCCATCGAGAGTGAATTGCAAAGAGTTCCCCATGTCCCCATGAAAGGCCGGCATTGTATGGCGGCCCTCGCCAGCCCATAAATAGACCTTTCGGACCGCCGTCACGTCTCATCGCTTCGACATTTGGCTGTTCTCGCCGAAGGGACACCGCCCTGGAGACACAAACACAATACTTCTTTTGGAGCCCACGAGGTGAAGCCTGACGGTTCCAATCACAATCGAAAGCTTTGGCCTGTCGAATATGTGGAACTACACATTAAATACAAGAAGGATGGATACAATTGGATACGGTCATAAGTAACTTCCGATGTTTGTATTAAATCGTCGGTTTCAATATATAAAGGCGTTTCGTTAGGTCACTTTTGAGTAGAAAACAACGAAAGGGAAATTATTTTTGACTCGACCAACGGAAATTACATCAATACAATTTCAGTCTCCTTTGAATAAATCAAACTGAAGAAAAGAATAATCAAACAATTCACTCTTTTTGCTTTTGGTTTTCCTTAATATTTTATTATTATTTTGCCTTTTCATGTTACTTAAAAGCAACGAAAACTAAAAGAATTTATATTCATAGGGCGTCATTTGGATAGAGTTAACGAATTCTCTTCTTATCTCGTCTTCTCAATGTCACGAACCATTTGTAAGTGAAGAAACGGGATCGGGAAATAACTGCAATGAGGATATTGTTATTTATTCAAATATTTCCAAATGGATTAACAGATTTTTTCTTCAGAAATTTAAAAAAATCCGCAGTGACGTCTAGCGGCTTCCGTCGTAAACACTTCAGAAAGGTTCCCTCTTTTCCCGACAGATCGCATTGTATGGGTTTTAAGCAGAAAAAGGTTTCGCATGGGTTTATTATTATTCTTAAATAATCAGTTACAAAATTAAAAAATTTCAGTAATATTTCACTCGGCCTTACAACACTTTGAACCTAAAATCGTCAGGTTTGTTAGGCTTTCAACTTGCTTTACCTCACGAAAGCCTTTTAACGGTTTTTTGGGTCTCTCATTTGAAAAATCCCGTCAGTGGCACAAAATTAAACCCCATTCATCGGAGGAGTGACAAAGGAAAACCGGCTCCGATCAAACGCTTTATCTCTTTCGGTCCCAAATGTCCGCCAATCTCCTCCAACAATCGGCCTTTTCTGGAAACCCGCCAACGGTTTCCATTCAGCCAAGCTCAGAGGAGGTCTCCTCAGCCAAGGTTCCCCAGGAGGAAATGACGAAGCGGAAATACCGACATCTCAGAGACGCGACCTTTGGCGCAGGCGGAGCTCACTCCGAGAGGGACAGGTTCTCGGGGTCTTTGGGGGCCTGGAGGTGGAGGGGCAGGACCCCCGGGGGGAAGAGGGAGGGCGAGCAGAAGGGCCCGAAGAGGGAAGGGCCCCCCGGGAGGTAGGGGGGCGGGAGGAGCCCGTGGCGCTGGGCGATCTTCAGCCGGGAGGTGAGCTGCTTCTTCCACTTGGTGCGCCTGTTCTGGAACCACGTCTTGATCTGGACCTCCGTCAGGTTGAGGGCCTTTGACAGCTCCATTCTCTTGCTGACGCTCAGGTACTTGTCCACCTGGAGAAGAGGAGGAAATCAGGTCCACGTTGTCACGCTCTATTGTTGTCAAGTTGGCTTGCAGTCGGTGTTCTTTTTCGTGACTCCAAAGGCGGATTCCCGAGGATTCAGATTTCTTAACTCGGTAAAGAAAATGTTTTTCTTTCACTAATTCCAAATGTGTATTTCATTTATTTTGACGTGAAGATTAGGTCGAGTTCCAAAAGTAACTTCCATTTTTTAAAAAAGCTTTTTGACGTAACTGAACACTTCTGTTAGTGTTATAATGTACATGACTGGATATATTTCTGTGTAGCGAACTGAAGAAAAGCTCCTTTTTTACTCAAAAAAAAACCGGAATTTACTTTTGACTCGGAGAAGCCAAATAATAAAGTTACTTTTGACTCAACAAATGCCAAAAAACTCGAAAAAATGAACCTTTTGAGTGGAAAAGCCCATTAAATCAAATTGACAAACCCTGAGGGGAGTTTGGGGAAGTTACTTACGACTCGGAGAGCAAAGACAGGCCTACCTTGAACTCGGCCTCGAGTCTCTCCAGCTGCTTGGCGCTGTAGGCCTGTCGGGGCTTCCTGTCGATGCCTGGCTTCCTGGACCTCCTTCCGACGGGCTTCGGCGCTGGGGAGAAAAGGGAAAATCACTGGGGCCCACTCCGACCCTGCGGCCGTTCGTCCTCAAACAAACGCCAATCAGTTTCAGGACGTGTTAAGAATGTTACAAAAACCATTAGCACCACCAATAAAATGGTGTTTGCTCTCAGTTTAGCGCTTTTACACAAAAAAACGTCGCTGTAATTCCAATATTTCCTGTGTTTGTCTTCTGAATGACAATTCGGCTTACCCTGGAGACCGAACATCTGCGACGGCGATTTGTTCATGGCCGAGGCGGCGGCCAGCCACCCCCCGTAGAGCAGGGAGGCCGACGCCAGGGGCGGGATCTGCAGGGCGAGTTCGCTCCCCGGGCCTGCAACAACCACCCTCTCGTCATCTGTCGCATCAGCCCCGTGTGGGGGTGGCCACTCACCGAATATGTGGGAGCCCGGGACGGGGTTGAAGTCCGAGAAGTAGTGGTTGGCGGGCTGGGGGATGACGGGGGTTGGCCGGATGAAGGTGGGCTTCAAGTGCGGGTCCTCGTGCGCGCTGTCGGTCCCGCCTATGGTGGTGGGGATTTTGGGAATCTTGATTCTGAGGGGTGGCCCGTCCTCCTCGCTGGGGGTGAAGAAGAGGGTTGAGAAGGGTGCACAACGCAACGCTTACTATTATAGTTACTAAGTAATAAAAATTTGATACATACAGAATAAAATAATAAATATATTCCGATAAATATAATATAAAATATCATAATAAATCATCAATATAATCAATATAAAAATTCAGAATAATATAAAAAATAACGATAATTATTAATTAAAATAATGACAATTTGTTAATGTTAGCACTATTGCATTGTAACTTTAGAGAGTTGTAAAAGAACGGTGAAAAATAAGATAAAATAAAAACTTATTAAAAGCTTTGAAATTAGTTCTATATAACACAATTATTGAAATAATAAAATAAGAATAATTATTTATTATTTATACTTATTATATATTTAACTTTATCTTTATAAAATACATATATATATTTATACTTTATACTTATTAAATAAAATAAAAATAATTGGAAAAGGACGAATATAAGTTAAGAAAAGACCTAAACAACAACACAGGACTAAAAAACAAACTAAAGGAAAGGAAAAGCTTAAGAAAGACGTTAAATGTACCACAGAGAGAAAAGAAGAATGAAGGAAAGCATATTGAAAAATCTTTTAGGCACAAAATGAACAACAGAAAGAATAGAAGAACACAATGGAAGAATTTGAAAAAGAAGAAAGCGCAGAGGATACAGAAGAGACAGTTGAAATAAGCCTTATTCAAAACAACACAAAATAAAAACAAACAATAAAATATAATGAACTGTTAAATAATGACCAATAAAAATTAAAGAAAAATAATTACTTAGACTGAATGTATTTATTGATTTTAAAATTGAACGTGGTGGGGCCCACTCACCTGAGGGGGCTCCTCAGGCCCTCCTCCTCGAACTCCTCCTCGTCCTCCAGACTGTCCTCCTCCGTCCGGCATTTCTCCTCTTCCTCTTCCTCTTCTTCCGTCTTCGGTCCTTCGCTTGCTGCCGAAACAAGTCCAAGCAATTCAGTTTCTGCTCTTTGAATTTTCTTCTGCCTAATTACTTGGAAAATCAGGGGTGAAGTTAACATGAATTTCTAAGAAGTTGAAACTTTCCCAAATTTTTTAAGTATAATTATAATAGCAAAACATCCATCCGATGCTCGGAAAAGAATAAGTTTTTCGCCATTTTTAGTAAAACGGTAAGTTTTATCGTAAAATCACCTCAAACAAAAATTGTAGAGCATTTAATTATCTACAAAAAACGTATCAGTACTTTTTTCCTAAGAGTCACCGTTTCTGAGGTATAACTATTCAAAAAGTTGGATGACATTTGACCATTTTATGGCCATTTTTAACATTGTCACTTTGGCTGGTCAATTTTACCCCTCAGAATGATTTCTATAAAATAAAACCAGATGCGTTCGAAAGCTTAAGATTTGCACTTTCAACGAGCAAAGTTAGAAAGAAATCTGCAATAATGATGTTACGATATTGGTCTCAAAGTTAGGCACAAATGGCTAAAATGGCGTTTCATGACAACTTTGCACTCTTATAGCCCCCGATGTTTTGGCGCCAGGATTGTCAAATATGATTCATTTTAAAGCCCTAGTATTCCTCTCTGGACGTACACGATTTGGTCAGAATTGTTTGCTTTAAGCAAAAGTTATGGGGCGTTGAAAATTGAACATTCATTCGTGGGCAATTTTTACAACTTTTCGAATGATCATATCTTAGAAACGGTGGCTCTTAGGAAAAAAAGTACAGATACGTTTTTTGTAGATAATTAAATGCTCTACAATTTTTGTCTGAGCTGATTTTACGATAAAACTTACCGTTTTGCTGAAAATAGCGAAAAAGTAATTTTACTGATCTTTAACCTCGCGCCAATTCTTTTCTCAGCATCGGATAGATCTTATACTTTTATAATTTCACTCTCAACAATTTCGCAAAAGTTTTAGCTTATTAGAAATTAATGTAAATTCACCCCTGATTTTTGAACTAATTTGACTGAACGAACACACTAGTGTTGGTAGTTTCAGTGTTATACCTCTTATCCTATCCTTTCCCAATATATTGTCTATGGAAAACATTTTTGCATCCGCACTCGAGTTCATATTGGAACGCAGCTCCCCTCCACACCACAATTCGCGCCCCCCACACTCATCACACCCCGACCAAGAGCACCATTCCACCCCGAAGCGCTGGTGCATGTGTCTGTCGCGAGAGGAATCTGCGGCAGAGTTTGCCGCCCTTTCTCCGCCCTTCGCCTCCCCTCTGGACCAGAAGGCGCGATTCACACGCGCCCCTCCTTCTCTGTTTTCCTTTCTAATTTGACAATGATGAGTGTTAATTTTCCTCTTAAATCATTTCTCAGAATGTGTGCACACCAACCGTCGACACGAGAAGGGAGGGGGTGTTTGGCGGAGGGGGTGGTTGTGGCGGGGCGGAGAGAGGGAAGAGGAGTGGCAGAATAGGGGAAGGAGAAAGGCAAAAAAGGGAAATGAATAAAAGAAAAGAAGGAATGAAAGAATAAGCGAGAAGAATCAAAATACAAAATTATTAACAGAAAAGAAAGGGAATATGAAAATGAAAGTATAAAAAAATACACAAAAAATGTAGTAGTGAAAAAGAGCAGAAGAAAAAGAGGGAAGAAACAAAGAAGATGAAGATGAGAGCAGAAGAAAAAGAGAATAGAAGAGAGTGAAGAGACAAAGAAGAAAAGAGAAAGAACAAATCAGTAATGTTAATTTGATATACTCTAAAGAAGAACCCAAATGAGCAGAAGAAAATGAAGGATGGAGGCGATGGCGTGCTTTTATTAGGTAATCCAGTAGATTAAGCAGCTGTGGAGGAAAGCTCCCTCCGGGTGGGCAGGAGCTTTGTCGATTGGGAAGCTGGGAAAGGCATCGCTTGACAAAGCGTAATTAATAATGGCGGAAGGAAAGAACCGCTCCTGAAGGGAGGAAGATCATTTTTCAAGAGCTAAGTGATGCACTTCAACCCCCGCCCCAATAACAAAACAGAGGATGTGATTTCCCCATAAAAATATTATTTTTAACAGGTGTTATAGACGTTCAACCTTTCTCAGAGCCGTTAAAATCGCTTTTATTTTTCCCGTAGGTTGGCAACACTTTCTAAAAGCGACCGTTTCCTCCTCAGCAATTCGACGCTTTCGCTTGTTTCGAATATTAAGTGCTGCTCTCCCAACAAAGACAGCAAAAAACTCCCTCTTCTCCTGAAGGTAATGATTTGAAAAGAAACTTTTTAACAGGGTAAATTGAAGCTAATTTTTCAATGCGACGAATTCTGTTCTTCCGTTAAATTTAATTAATTAATAATAATTAAGTTGGATAATTTGGGGAAAAATATATCTTCTTACTAAAATTAACAGTTAAATTTTAATAATTCCGAAGAAAAAACGCGGAAAGAAGAAATGAAGAGAATAAAAGAAGAAAGAAAAGAGAAATGAAGACAGTAAAAGAAGAAAAAACGAAAAGAGAATGCTTTTTAGAAAAACCAAATTTTTAACGAATTTTATCCTTAAAATATTAATATAGGCAACATGAGTAATATAAATGCATTTAATGTTGCTCTGAATGAATGCAGAAAGTGTTGCAGTCCGAAGAATAGAAAAAGGAAAAGAAGAGAAGTAAAAGAAGTAAAGAATACAAAACATCTTTTGTTTCATCTTAGAATGGATTACCGCTGAATGCAGAAAACTTAAGTAAGCGAATTCTCTGTCAATGTGTCCGAGCATTTTAACCCTTTTATGACTTTAACTGCACAGATTGATTGTATTAATGTGCAAATTCTATTAATTTTAAGAGGAAAATCGTCTGCTTTGCTGCGGCAAAGTTTTTATTTGCTCTCGTTTCCTTTGGCACATTAAAATTAATTAAGTATTTATATTTCATTTATTTATATTTGAGCTGTCTAACATTAAGATGGATCAAAACATTCTAAATAACATATTGTCACTGACTGAATATATATATTCATGTTATTATATACTGTATAATAACTTTTGTTAGAGAGGGAGAAAGTGAAAATAGGACAGAAAATAGTCAGATATCAAAACTATAAAAAGATAAATAACGGATTTATATACATATATGTAATAATTACAGAAAATATATGAAAATCTAATCTGTTCACGTGTAAATTTTCTTGGAATTTTTTGGAAGGATATTTGCTTGGTTTAACGCCTTACAGTTTCAACTTGGTTTAAATTTAAGCGCTGTTTTTTCTACCAATTGGAATTCGACCAAAGCCAACGCTGATTGGTTTAAAAATTTCAACCAATCGCTGCTCAAAAAAAGTACTTAATGATGCGAATTTTCTTCCGCAAATATTTGTAAAAATTATTTTCAAAAGCATTCGTTTTTCGAATAAAGGGATACATTTGAAAATTGAAAAGTAAATTAAAGAAGACAAAAATTATAGAGTGCTATCTTGAAATTGAAAAATTCAAAACAACCCAGCCGGACAAAATGGCGACGTCGTCTGTTTTTGTTTACATTTTGTGAATAAATTTTAATTCCGAATTTTAAAAAATAATATAAATTATCGGTATAACTTAATAAGTTTTTTTTAATGCATTTTATGCAATATTTTTTATATGTATATTGTAGAGCATTATATTTAAAAATATTATTTATTGTTTTATTATTTTTACTGTTTATTTATTTAATAAATTGCACCTGTTTTTTATTATGTCCAACGCTCCCAGATAAACCCGGATAGATTTTATCTAATTCTTGTGGTTCATCATAGTTATACATGTATATTTGTATGTATAAATCAAAAAAGGGGAGATATTTGCGGGAAAAAAAGCAGATAAAATACAAAACAAAAATTTTTAAATATAATTGCAATCGTGATAATGTTCACCGATTGTATTGTATTGTATTTTATGGGTTGAAATTAAACCAATTTTATTTACTTTCAATGCAGACATTTTGTAAAATGAGTATTTCGTTTTGATAAAAGAAAACCTCAGCTCTCCATTAAACCGTTTCGAAGTCCCATTTTCTCAAAGTGAGCCCGACATGTAGGAAAGGGATGATAGATAAACCGGGGCGAGATGATCGCATGATACAAACAACCCTAATATTTCATAACACATTTTAAAAAGTTTTATTAAAGGGAGATCAGCCATTGGCTGGAGCTCCGCGCATGAGCCGCATTATAATGCGTCATCTTATTGCTGCTAAAACACCCATTTCGGAAACACAATGGAGCGCCGCACAATGAGCCCTCTTTCCTCCCCTTTTCCTCCCCTTTTCCTCCCCTCTCCCTCGATCACCTACCCATTAGCGATATTAATTACGAGCCTTTAATTGAGTGAGGGACGAGGGTGGGAATCACTCCACTAGGGGTACCTGCAACCCCCGTCTGTCATTTTGTTCAACCCTTCAAATGTATTTTGATTTTCCCTTGAAAATCTTTACCCTCGAAGCCATCGGAAAATGGAAACCGGGAAAAATTTCTTTCATCACCTTTGGGATAAACACTTGAGCAGCCTAAACAATTATTCAGTACATTTGGTACATTCTTACTGGAGCAGGGATGAGCATTTCTAAAATTGGAATTATTTTACCGGATTTTTTCCATTTTCTAAATTGTTTTAATAAAATGGTTGTACATATTAAAGGGATTATATCGAAAAGAAGAAGAGGCAAAAAAGGCGAAAATCAGACCGGAAGAAAAGAAAAGAAGGATGATGAAAAGCAAAAAGAAAGGAAATATGAAAATGATAGTATAAGAAAGGTCATAAAAGATGCAGTGTGAGAGAGCAGAAGAAAAACAAGAAAAGAGAGAGAATGAAAATGACAACAGAAGAAAAAGATGAGAGAAAAGACAAAGAAGAAAGAGAAAATAAAATACAACAAATCTATGTACATTAAGTCAATTTTTAGCAAAAAAACAGTTTCTATTAAGAATTTTCAAATAAATTCGTTTTCCATTATTTTCTTATTTTTTCTGCTGTTTTTTATTTTCTTCTTTTATTCTTGTTTTCTTTTCTTATTCTTATTCTACTCATGTTTGCCTTCATGTTTCTTATTGTTTCTCTATTCATACTCTATATGTTTCTTCAGTTATTGTAAATAAAGTTTTGTAAATAAGTGCTACATTAAGTGCAAGACTCAAAAAATTAGTTAAATCAAAAAAAGGAGTAAATTTTGGGTAGGAAAGGTGAGGTGAAGTAAAAACAACATTTTTTAATAAAATGTAATATAATGAAACAAATATTAATCTATCCTAAACAAATTCAGATGAGTTTGATTAGAATTGTTTCGGTTTGAAGTAACCGTTCGTGAGATGATTGTAAAGACAATGAAACACATAAGACACCTAAACACCGACTTTTATAATGATTTTCTCGAGAGAAACGCTAAATTTCCCCTTTTCAACGACGATTATATAAAATAGAAAAGAGAGGAGTTTGCCCGATTTCCTTTTCGAAACCAAAATAATAAAAAGAAAAAATATTGAGTTCCCTGGCTACTCGTGGGTGCTCAGTAGGCGTGATTGGCCACGAAGAGTTTCGCTCCCGCCGCTGCGCCCGTCACTTCGCCTGCGGTGTATTTCCCCACGGACGCCTGCCCGTTCGCCTGAAACATCAAACATCCACGTATGAACGCCACCTTTCACACCCCTTTTAACGTTTGATAGAATAGTTACTCACGTGAGAAAGGAGGATAGATTCGACAGTGTTAGAGAAGAAAAACAACAGCAAACAAACACCGTTAGTACACGTGTTGCTGAACGAAATTCGATTTGCTCGCGGCCATGCTGCTTACAGAACCTGCCTTGTACTGCCCCAGGCAGGCCAGACCGTTCGCCTGGAACACACTTCCGTCAGTGCCACGCCATGCACCACTCCACCCTCCTGGACTCACCTTCGCCCGCTTCGCCAGCTCCTCCTGCGCCGTCTTCACGTTCTCGTCCTTCCCTGCCCACGCACGCAGCACCGACGCCTGCAACGCGCGCCCGTAGCTGAACGTCAGCGTCCAGGGCTTCTTCCCCGGGTAGCGGTTGATCGCGTCCAGATTGATGGAAGCCTCCTCCTCCGACTGACCGCCGGACAGGAAGGTGATGCCCGGGACAGCGGGAGGGACAGTCCTCTGCAGAGCAGTCACCGTGGCCCTGGCGATGTCCTCGGGGGTGTACTTCGTCTTGCAGGACTGCCCCGGGGTGACCATGTTGGGTTTGAGCAAAGTTCCTTCCAGGTACACGTGGTGGTCGTTCAAGGCTTTGTAAACCGCCGCGAGGACGGTTTCGGTGACCTTCTGCGCCCTCTCGAGGTCGTGATCGCCGTCGGGGAGGACCTGAGGGAGATGAGGGTGAAAATGTGGGTGAGGGGCGGATAGGGACGGACGGGGACGGACGGACGTACCTCAGGCTCGACGATGGGGACGATCCTGTTGGCCTGGCAGATGGAGGCGTAGCGGGCCAGGACGTTGGCGTTCTCGTTGATGGCCTGGGTGGAGGGGGTGTTGGGGCCGATTTTGAGGACGCACCTCCACTTGGCCATGTGGCAGCCGTCTTTCTTGTACTGGATGCAGCGCTGGGCCAGATCATCCAACCCTGGAACACTGGAGCTGTCAGAAGTGGTTTTGTGACGGGGAGGCATCGCTCCCACCCTCTTCTTGCAGGCATCATTCACAATTCTCAACAGTCTCTCAGCCAAATTATTGGCCAAACCATGCGATGAAGTATCGGACGTGCAAATAAGTTTCGGCCGTTTGACACCGCCGAAAATACTGGAGCGTCTTTCGATTTTTTACCTTTTAGTGCGATTTTAATATAAAATCTTTTTTAACAGAAAAACAGCCGAAACTTATCTGTACTGGCAAAAACAACAACAATCCCGCACATTTCCAAACCCATATTATTAAGAGAAATGAAAGTTATTGAAGGTTCGGTTAAAAATCAAAGGAAGGTGAGCCCTCAAAGGAAAATGAACTTTCCTTCCCTCTCAAGTAATGGCGAAAGAAATCCTGATTAATTTGTTCTGAACGCCCCTCCTCAATTTAAAATTCTCCCTCCCCGCGAATCCCCCCTTCCTGTGAACCCCCAAACATGCAACCCTCGAAAATTTCTCCGAATCACAATGAGATTTTCCCTCTCTAACGATTTTCATGCGAAATGATTTTCTTTTTTTATGAGAGTTATTTCTTTTCATTCTGCGAACTGGAAGAAGATTAACCCTAGAAAGACCGTGGGGTCCGTGCGGACCCCAAAGCGGTTTTTCTTCCGCTGTAGCTCTTTTGTTTGTCATTGTAAAATGTTGAAATTCGGTGACTTTTCCTAACTTTTTTCAGGCTTTAACCCGGTGTTTTCAGATTTCCAAAATTCCTTCTAGTTTCCGAGTAAAAAATTACACTCCCGCGAAAGACCGTTGGGGTCCGTCCGGACCCCAGACTATTTCCTATGATTTTCAAGTTCCCATGCTTCTTGGGCGCTCAAATCTCATAGATAATGAATAATAGGTGCCGAATAAATGCAAAAACAGCTCTTCTAGCTTGTTTATCTAAAAAGATTTTAAATTATATAGCTAAAGATACAATGTCGAGCATTGTTTTTCGCAAAATGTGTGCCTTACTGTTCTTAAGAGTCATATTCTTTTTTCATTTTTGTTTTGACTTCTTTGTTCTGAGCTCTTTATGCCCCCATATTCGCTGTTTCATCAAAACTCGAAAACGCTGTTAAATTCGGACTTTGTCAATAGTCAGAAGCAAATCACCCAACAGCTTGGTTCTGAATAATTGAGGGTTTTGTAACATAGCGGTCATTTAGTTTTTTTTGTGATTTTTGGAAACAAAAAGAAAAAATCAAACATCCAGTCACCATGTTCAGGTGAGTAATCTTTTACCTTAAATTTCAAATATACCCTTTGGTGAACATATTTACAATTAGACTGGATACACAAATGTCACATTTTGTTTAGGCAACTGAAACCTCAGGAAATACGAAAGATTCTCGAGGACAGTTTGGAGGAATCTGATGAAGAGAGTAGTGAAAGTTGCAGTGACAATGAAATAGATAGGATTATTTCATGTGACTCAGAAGAAGGAGAATGCAGTGATGATGAAGATTCCGAAGCTGAACCCCTTCCTGATGAAGAAACGGAAATGTTTTTCTCCAAGAACGAAGAAGAAATTTGGCTGAAAAACCCCATGGGTAGTACGGAAGGTAGAAAAAGTAAAAAAGATATTCTAGTTGAACAGTGTGGGATAACTCGCTTCGCAAAAACTAGAATTGTTGATTTACAATCTGCGTTCCTCTTTTTCTTCCGCAATTCATTACTCGAAAAAATTGTTAAATGGACAAACAAAGAGGGGCAATTGCATTACAAACAAAATTGGGTAATTACAACCCTGCAGGAAATAAAGAGACTTTTAGGTGTGTTAATTCTGATTGGGGTCTACAAATCGAAAAATGAAGAGATTAGTCAGCTGTGGAGCCAAATAGATGGCAGACCCATTTTTAGTAAAATAATGGGTCGAAACCGGTTTAAAGAATTATTACGGATTCTTAGATTTGATAATGCCGAAGCTCGCCGAAAACACAGATCTGATAATAAAACTGAGCCTATCGATGACATTTTTCAAGAATGGAATAAATACTTGGGTGAGGGTTATAAACCGGGGTGGTGTCTTACCATTGACGAGCAACTTGTCACTTTTCGTGGACGTTGCCCTTTTAAGCAGTATTTACCTGCCAAACCCGGTAAATATGGTCTAAAATTTTGGGCCCTCTGTGACTCTGAAACAAGCTACTGCTTGAAACTAATGATTTACAAGGGCAGAGAGACGGGGGAAAAACGGGCAGTAAATGTGGGTGAAACGGTGGTGAAAAATCTTGTTTCGGACTATTTAAATACAGGGAGAAATATAACCTGCGATAATTTTTTTACAAGTATCAGACTAGCTCGGTTCTTGCTCACCAAAAATACAACAATTGTGGGCACAATTAGAAAAAACAAGGGCGAACTTCCACCAGAATTCATTAGGGGTAAAAGATCAGTTGGGTCCAGTTTGTTTGGTTTTCAACCTGACGTAACAATTGTTTCTTACTGCTCCAGAAAAAACAAGGCGGTCACTCTTTTGTCTACACATCATCATGATGACAAAGTGGATGAGCAGAAAAAACCAGAAATTGTTTTATCGTATAACGCAACCAAAGGTGGGGTGGATCGCATGGACCAAATGACTAGATGTTATTCGGTAAAAAGAATGACCCGAAGGTGGCCATTGGTTGTGTTTTATAACATGATAGACATAACAGCCCTAAACGCCTATATATTGTGGCTCTCAGTAAATGGTGAAAAGAAACTTCCAAGAAGAAAATTTTTAATAGACTTAGGGAAACAGTTAGCCGACGTCAATTTAGAATTCCAAGAACTTGAGGTTGCTACCACTGCAGATTCTACCACAAAGAAAAGATGCCACATTTGTCCCAGAATTAAAGACAAAAAATGTAAAACTCATTGCTCTCGTTGCAAACTGAATGTCTGTCCTGAACACTCTCAAGTATTTTGTAAAATATGTAGCGAAAAGTTATAAAACAAAAAAATTTTACATGAGTGATTTATCTTACTAATGTTTGTTGCGTTTTTCAATTATTTTATATTCAATAAAAATGCTTATTTTTACATTTTCGACTTTTTATTAATCCTTTAATTCGCCTTCAATAAAAAAATGAAAAAAAACCATCGAGAAAAACAAAGGAACTAGCGCAAAGTCTCTGGGGTCCGCGCGGACCCCAGCGGTCGTTCGCGGGAGTCTGAAATGCCGGTCTTTCCAGGGTTAATAAGGATTTAGGAAGGCAGAAAAGGAAAAATTAATTACAAAGGGGTAAAACAGTTGAATGGAGAAAAGAAAAGCAACTTTGTGAATGTGACCGCCCCGAATCCCCAAAAGAGCCCAAAAGTCCCCCAGAGACCCATCCGAACCTTGAGTGGTCGTCTCCCCTTCGGTGCCGAACAAGGGCACGACCCCCTTGTCGGTCTTGATCCCGACAATGATCCCCTGCTCCCTCAGGACCTGGGGGAAAGGTCTCCCATCGTCCGTCTTCTGGTAGAGGGTCTCCTCGAAGAGAATCACCGCGGAAATGTTATTGGCCAGCCTTCCGGGGGCGCTCGTGAACAGAAGCTGCCGCAACCTCCACGTGGAAAGACAGAAAAGGATGCAGTGAGGGTAGAGACAGAGCGAGAAGGCTCGGTTCTCCCCGAAGAGAGGGAGAGGGTGCGGAAGAACCGAGGCCGGTGGCGTTACCTTGCGTCGTGCATTCGTCTTCGCTGCCGAAGAGGGGCACAACGCCCTTATCGACCTTAATGCCGGGGATAATATTTCGCTGTCGGAGGAGTTCTATGAAGGGAGTTCCGTCGTCTGCTTTTTGGTAAACGGTTTCGTGAAAGAGGATAACTGCACTGATGTTCTCGGCTTGTTCGGGCGCGACAGAAAACAACAGCTGACGGTATCTGGGCAACAGAAGTCACTTGATGAGTTTTCTGTTGCCCCCTGAGGTCACCAGAAAAGAAACAACAGGAGCGAATGCTTAGCTTACGGGAAAACTGATTACCTCATGTTTTGCACCTGCAGGTACACTTTTCTTCATTAGAGGGTTTTTAGGTCCTGTTTTTTTATTTCTTTATCAATGAATTTCAATGTTTTCTATCTTCTCACACTCTCTCCCTCTTTCTCTCTCATTTTCTCTCATTTTCTCTCTTTCTCCCTCGTTCTGTCTCTTTCCCTTTCTTTCTCTCTTGTTCTGTCTCTTTCTCTCTTTTTCTCTTATTTTCTCTCATTTTCTCTCTCTCTCTCTCTCTCTTTCTCTGTGTGTGTATGTCTGTGTGTGACTCTCTCTCTAAGCCTGTTTCCCTTATTTTTACTGTCGTGGCAAAAAAACTTTAAATTTCTCCCATAAGCCAAGTTTTCGACTCCCTTAAGCACAAAACATTGCTTCGGTCATTTTTTCAGACAAGTGAGCTTCCCTGCCCAACGCAAATCGCACCGGCAGTTGGAGGACTCACATCTCAACAGCCGAAGCTCAGCAGTCGGTTTTCCCGACAGAAACACTTAAAGTTCTCGGGACGTAAAATCGGAGTAAGCAAAAGTAAAGAACATGAAGAAGTTAAGAAGGCAGAGGACGAGAAGCGAAAGTCAAGATGGTGGGGGGGGGGGGGGGGAATTAACGTAAGTGATATATCCTAAACCGTTAAGGGACGACACTATTTTCTAT